>JAVYIG010003714.1:0-185345 GCA_035222895.1 Strongylocentrotus droebachiensis
CAGTGAACTTGAAAAAGGTGAACAATAAAACTTAACTATAATTGTAAAGCTAGTTGAACGTAGACTCATGAATCAAATGCTGTATTTTCAATGTGATAAATTTCGTTCACGATCTGAATAAAGCACATTGAAATCACAATGTTGTCGTCTTGATGTTTCTCTCATTTTTTAATCATGGGACGTATGATATAAATTATCAGAAGCTTGATTTTGGCAACTTCTATTCTTTTCCTTGTACAGCTAAAGCATGTAGGAGGAGGGAAGACGGTGGATGTGTGCGTGTGTAGCTGTGGTCAAATGAACACCGTGCAGGGATTAATCCAACAGGTCGAAAGAGACATGACGGACGTCGTAGGAAGCATGACGTTTCAGACTCTCCCTTACAACATCAGAGACTTGAATGTGTTTGATTTCAGTGGGATAGATGTTCTACTTCTCTGTCATTCTATAGAGAACAGGGGATTCTCACTTACCAACGTTACTGATGCTCTCTATGATGGTTTCTTACCGAAGGCCAGAATGTATTTAGGTATGTGCTATCTTCCATTATATACCTCACTTTAGAAATCCAGTCATCTGATTGGTCAAAGTTGGAGTCGTGATTTTAATGACGAAAGACTTCATGCATGGCTGATTGTCAACGGAACGGAGTTAAGTCTTTTGTCAATTCTTTGTTATTCCTTGCTCATTTTTTTTCCTGATTGAGGTGTCATATGAAAGGGCAGAACTAAACTTTCTAGAAATGTGATTTTCTCTTTGAAATGTCAAATGAATTTTTGGTTCCCTCTCTTCAAATTAATTGTAATCACTCATGCATGAAATATGCATCATTTTAGTTGCATCCAATGAAAGGGGAGGATCTAAGCTTTACAAATATATAGGGGTATAGAGGGGGGGGGGGGTATTCAGATTTGGTTTGGATGGGGGTTTTCCGCTCAAGCCTCGAAACCGTTACCCATTTTTAAGGGTCATTTGGGGGGATTTTTCTCGAAATAAGGCCCCATCTTTCACAATTTTAGGGTGTTTCTCGGAAAAAATCTATACTCCGTTGGTATCAAAGTAGTACCAGCGGAATGCAGATTTCCCCTCGCTTTTCGTCCCTCCCTGTCATGAAAAGAAATCGCCGCCCCTGTTGTAGACTGATGGATTTTCTATCAAGGTTCCAGGCGCGGATCTACGGGGGGGGGGGTTTAAGGGGGTTTAAAACCCCCCCCCCCTTGGGCGGCCCAAAAAAAAAAAAAAAAAAAAAAAAAGGAAAAAAAAAGAAGAAAAAAAAAAAAAAAGAAAGAAAAAAGAACGCACGCTGGAGAGAAACCCTTTCAAGTGCAAATATTGTGAGAAGATATTCAACTAATCTGGTAACTTAATCAAACACATGATAACTCTGGATATAACTGTGTATTTAACTGTTACTTGATTTAAAAAGACGTTATCATGCACTGCTTTTTATGGTCTCCATTGTGTTAATAGATGCCAGGAAAACATCACTTACGGGGTTCAAATAAACACCCCAAAAAAAATCGGCTCGCCGCTTCGCGGCTCGTGGACGATGCTCCGCATCGTCATTATTTTGGTCAAACCCCCCCCTTAGCAAAAAGCTAGATCCGCCCATGGGTTCTACATTGCACACCTCTTACTGGAAGGAGAAAAATTGTATGGCCACTAATTAGACAGGTTTGATTGTAATTGCCGCCTTGAACTCAGGTTTGGAGGAATTATGCGCAGAAGAAATGAAGTTGATATTCTTTATCTTTTCGTTATTACATCAACTTCAGTAAAGAGGGTGATCCACTGATCCTCCACATCATTCAAAATAGAGCAAGCGCATATGTTGCATTTTTATTGAAATAAGGAGCATTTATATATTTCTATTTTACGTCCCTACCCCAGTAAACAAGAAGTAGTGTTTTTATATGAATGGGAAATACAACTTGAATGGGACTAAATATTAGTTACTGAGTTCTATTATTAACAGTTGGCTGCTAATTCAGAATCGGTTTTCATGACTAAAAAAAAACATTAATTATTTTTGTCTTTTCTTTTGTCATTTTGATAAAGGTAAAAGCAAGGTTGGAATAATCGCATATGATTTATGCGAGGATGCTCTGTTGCCAGAGTGTGTAGCCACAACTATGAAATGGTTACGTGACAAACAAGAGAGAATATTTGTCTGTTCTTCTCTAGTTCTGATCGGCGGTCAGCTAAGTCAAGTTCCAGTGAGGCTAACCCACCAACAGCTTAGTGACCTCAGGCATTTCTTTCGTATTGCCTCAACATCATCTAAATGCACATTTTGTCTTCCCTGTGCCCTCTGTTTTTGTCGCAGGGGGTGTTACAAGTCTTGACCGTCTTCAGGATGTTTTGTTTTCCTAGGTTTCCAACGGATTTGAAATGAATTCCAGGAGCAAAACACTTTCCCAAATAGAACTACACATAGATTTGTTCTATGAGTGAAAGGATATTCAATGGGCCGGAATTTTACCTAAAGATGCCCTCCATGTGAGTTTTAGATCTCTTATTTATTAAAACCGATGAAATTGTTGTAAATGTTTATAAATTACCTTATTATATACATTTTCTGTTAATTTGGATTTTACCAAAGGGTGACATCGGTAAAGAGCGGTCCGTAAGAGAGACCTTTTCGTGTCTTCTTAGATCGCACATTAATTCTCACAGTTTGCTTTTTCTTTATAAAGAAACATAATAGATCCCCAATCTAAAATCCTCAGTATAGATTTCAAAATTCATGTATATGTTATTCTCGAATATACACCACAAAATTGTTATTATATGCTATAATTGTTCTTATTGTTATAAATTAAACACAGTAGACCTACATTTCTCTGAGGAGAAATGAGTCTACATTAATTTTGTAAAATTTAGAGCCATAAAACGGGCGCTTATAAGTTGTCTGAATGTCCTTTGGCAATGCAGTAATCTACATTCGCTATTCCATACCCAGGAAAGAAATGGGGACCTAGTAGGATGACGAAAGCCTTTGTGTTAGTAATCGTCATATGTCCTCACGGTAACCATATATGGTAAGAATACTCCCCAAGGGTGGTGATGGCGCACATTGTGCGTGAATGAATTCGATGACCGGGGTCATATATACTTGTAAAGCGCTTAGAGACATCATTATGTGGGCATGCGTTCAGTTGTGAGTCGACTGTAATTTCATTTATTTTTGCATATGGATAAACCTCTTGTGAAAACAGTATTTTAAATGACTATTAAAATGCTATTTTAATAACCATTATTGCCCTACAGAGGTGTCAAAGACTGTTTCACATGTAGCTGTAAAAGCAAAATTTATTATAATCCAGTTACCTGAACAATAGTGAGCCTCCTGATTACCATACTCTTTACGGTCCTTGAAAAAACAAAGAAACCCTAGAGCCTTTTGGGATTTATTAAACAGTAATGATCGTCAAACTAAAAATGCAATCAATGTTTTTTTGGGTGATCTTGTACAGCATTTTAAATCTCTAGGAAATGTATGTAAATCAGAGGATCATTAAGAGGAAAGGATGCCTTTGGATGCTGATAATGTGACAATACAAAATGATGGTTTGAATGAACCTATCACATTAGAAGAGGTTTATTTAATGGTTAATAAATTGAAAATGCCAAAGCTTGTGGTAAAGATCTGATCAGAAATAAATTTTCGAAAAGTTCAATAAGTCCCTTAGAAATGCGTAGGGTTATTGTTGATTTGTTCAATCTTGTTTTAGATAGTGGAATCGTACCCTCTGAATGGTGTATAGGAGTGATTATCCCAATTTTTAAGAATAAAGGTGAAAACACAAATCCAGATAATTATCGGGGAATTACCTTACTAAGTTGCCTTGGTAAACTGTTTACCTCAGTCTTGAATAAAAGAATTTCTAGCTTTCTTGATAGGAATCGTATGTTAGGTGAGGAACAAGCTGGATTTCGTCCAACATATTCAACCATTGATCATGTGTTTGTTTTGAAGACTATTATCGATTTTTACCTCCAGAAAAGGAACTAACGCTGATATTGTGCTTTTATAGATTATAAAAAAGCCTTTGATTTAATTGATAGGAAGTTTTTGTGGTTTAAATTGTTAAAAATAGGTGTGAATGGCAAAGTTCTAAATGTTGTTAAAAGCTTGTACAAATGTGCGAAGTCCTGTATTTCTGCCAACGGCGCAATGTCTGAAATTGTTTTCTCGTGTAACGTCGGAGTTAGACAAGGTGAAAACCTTTCGCCATTGCTGTTTGCTGTTTATTTAAATGACTTTCAAGAGCATATTGCCCAAATTTATCTTGGCTTGAAAATGTTAAATGAAGAAATATATAATACCTTACAGGGTGAGAAATTAGAGCTTTTTCAAAGTTGGCTCGTTCATTGTACGCTGATGACACAATCATTTTGGCAGAAAGCCCTGACGAATTACAATTAGCACTGAATGCAGTATATGGATATTGTAATACATGGCACCTAACGGTCAATGCGAGTAAAACTAAAATAATGATTTTTTTTTCCAGAGGGAAGGTTAGGAAGATACCAAATTTTACGTATGGTAATGCAAAAATAGATGTGGTATATGATTTTGCTTATCTTGGAGTACAGTTTAATTATAATATGGTACTTTCAAAAAGGCAATGGCAAAGCAGATAGTGCAGGCTAGAAAAGCGTTATACAGTATGTTGACTTAAGCGAAGAAAATGCAGTTGTCAGATGATATTCAATGCCATTTATTTGACCATTTGATTTTGCCTATCTTATTGTGTGGTAGTGAAGTCTGGGGACATGCAGATATAAAGCAGATTGAAGTTTTCCATAGGAAATTCCTCAGAACTTTATTATCTGTAGGTTCATATACTCCAGACTGTATGGTTTATGGAGAAACTGGACGAGGTTTTATTTTGAATCATGTGAAGGGTAGAATAGTTAATTTTTGGTTAAGAATTTTGAGAGGTAAAGATTATGTCCTATTAAACTTCATTTCTGCCATTCATAAAGATGAAAATTTGGAATTTACTTCCTCATGGTTAAAATTTATTGAAAACACATGTAATCAAGCTGGTCAAACCAATATTTGGCTAGGCCAAAGTAGTGGACTTGGCTTAAATATTAATTCTTTGTTAAAACTGAGACTAAATTATATTTTTGGTCAAGAATGGAGAGATGCAGTATGGTCAAATCGCATTTGCACAAATTATAGAATATTTAAAGGCAACCATATATTTGAAAGCTATTTACTCACCCTAAATAAAACTGATGCTTTTACTCTCTGTAAGTTTCGGTGTAGATCACATAAATTACATGTAAACAAAGGTCGATTTGATGCGAACACATCACACATTGTGATATGCAGTGCACACTCTGCCTGTTCACTGATATAGGAGATGAATTTCACTATATTTTTGTTTGTCCATATTTTCAAAGGGAGATATGTTTATATTTATCAAAACAGTTTTATAAGTCTAAGCTCCCAAGTGCTATGCACATGACAATATCATGACAATTTTTAATACTAGAAGCACTTCTCAGTTGAAAAATTAAGCAAGATTTACTCGCCTTATTATGTTGAAATTTTATCAAAAATCAGAGAAAGAAGATAGTTCAAGCATTTCAAGAAGTACAATTAGAACTGAACCTACACGTACTCGTAGCGGTAGGATAGTGAAACATCCTACTTTGTTTACTATTTAGCTTGTAAATAGACCTCATTATACTTATACATTTATTACTGTCACTATCTACACTGTACATGTATATATACTTTGTGTTTACTAGTTGGTTCATTTTTCATGTTTGTATTTTCATACACTATATACCTATTTTGTATCTTTGTGTCATTATCTATGTATAACGTATGAGAATTGTATTCATAAGTCATGCATAGTTATTTGTACTTTTATGTTTGTTTGTACTCTCATACCCTGAAAGGGGGCCAAAGAGTCAATAAAATTCTAAATTCTAAAATTCTAATTCTAAAATTCAAGATCATTTTTATCCACTCTTGATAAATAATTATTATCATGAGCTAGAAGACTACATACAAAATTGTATACCGTGGATAATATTACTGATGTATCACAATAAGATTTGTTATAGTAATTAAAAACTTCCATTGATACTTTATATAAAGTCAACAGTGAGTACTTGTCTCCTCTCATTGAAGGCGTTTGCATGCAAGACTGGTCTTGGATGTGTTTTTTCTCCCTCTGTCTGTGTGGTTGTTTCTTTTTCTTTTTTTCTTCTTTTTTTTGTTTTCATTGCGTTTTTCGAATTTCCGTATTTTTTTCCTCATAATACTTGACGAATGATTCATAAGTGGTCCAATGTAAACCTTGTAATAAGTTCATTAGTACGAAAGCAGAAAAATAACATGCATGAAAAGAATGGCGAAAGTTTGAAATATATCGGGCCTATTATGAGAAAAATATGAATGCTTCAAACATGAGATCATCAAGTCATGTCAATCTCGAGCTGGCAGGTTGGTTAGTGGATTGTGGTGTAGTCGCGGATAACTCTCTCTCGTTTTTCATCATCGTACAAAACATCATTAATTTTAGTTTTTCACCTAAGCGCTTTCTCCCTTGGGGCTCTACTCAAAGTATATTATGGATAGCATATCATTATAGGTCCTCTAAAGTGAAAAGTTCCTCTTGACTCATACACATTTGAAAAATGGAAATTTTAGTCATTTTGTGTGTTGGAAAAAATGGGAAAGAGGTACGCCAACTACATCACAGAGACATTAAAGATTCAGCAAAATTGAAGAATCCATACCTATAGTGATTACAACTTTTATAAAAAAATCACAACTTTCTCATTTGTACAGATATACAGGCTTATGGTAATCAAAAAGAAAATCGCTGTTCCTGGCCTTAATTTGCATGGGTACACACTAAGAAATAAGGGTGCAATTACACCTACGCGTATTTGACAGAGGGTGCTGATCTGCTCCTCTTAGGGTGCAGTATCTGACCAGCACCCTTAAGGGTGCAAGTTTGCACCCAGCGCGGCTTAAAGGGCCCATGACATCGAAATACAAGTGTATTCATGTGGCATGTAACTTTGCCAAAGTTGACCACCTGTTACAATACCACAAACAATAGCAACATATAAGTTGCTATGTCAGACATGTCAGACTAAACTTATATTCTAGAATATAGACAATGGTATGTAACTCCCCCTAGCTTAGCACACGTTCATATTAGAATTGCATGCTTCCATACATACAACAATATACAATAATAACAGATCAGAAATAAGTCTGCTTGAACAGGATAACCCACGAAAGCTCGAGAGCTTATTTCCAGTGGGGTACCTTACAGACATGTATAAAATTAATAACTTAAAATACTAATAACTATTTACAGACAGATAAGAAAAAAAAAAGAATGATTGCCTTTATCTTCCCGGTGATGCTACAGCATGTCTGACATAGCAACTTTTATGTTGCTATTGTATTACGTATTGTAACAGTTGGTCGAACTCGGCAAAGATACATACCACTTTCTCAAGTTAGCTCATTGATGACTGACAGATGATGTCACAAGGGGAATGAGATCTGGAGGTTTTGGGGGTGGAGATTAGCAAGTTTGAAAAACAAATATTTAAAAATATTTAACAAATCTATGAAACAAATTCAGAAGTTTACATATCTAAATATGAGATGTATGCAGGACTGCACACCAACAGGTATACACGTGTATTTCGATGTCATGGGCCCTTTAAATGTGCAACCTTATGGGTGCGAGAAGTTGAGGGATGCACAATGTGCACCCGGCGTAGTCTGTATCAAGGCCTAATAGTAAATAAATACTAATTTAAAGTTGAATATGTCTTCAAGAACAAGATAAACATGTTCAAATACAAAATTTATTTCGCTTTTTCCTAATGGAATTATACAAAAAGCAAAAGGCTCATTATCTTTCGAAACAAATTGAAGTCAGTAGGCCTACATCTTCTACACAGACTATCAGTATTTAAGGGGGGAGGGGGGAGGATCGTCCTCTCCTAAAATTTGAAAAAGTGCATAAAAAAAATGTATAGCGAATACTGACTAAAGACTGCAACACACTTTTAGGCTCTGGAGGGCCCAAGTGGGCAGCGTTTAGACTAATAAAAATGAAAAAATCTTCTAGATTGGTCGCTACGCTCCCTCGCATAATATCTTTTATAATGTACAAGAAAATATTGTAGAAAATCTGTATTCCGTTGCGTTGGTATAACCGTGACCCACTAGCGTACTCATGGGAGGGGGGGGGGGGGCATTTGCCTCCCCCAAATAAAACTCAAACTTTATTTATTTCTAATTCGATACCCGCTTTGCCTCCGGACCCCTCCAGGGGCCATATGACGGGCCCCTGGATGCTCACCTGATCCGTTATTTAATGCCTCAACCCCTGACATTTTTGGGGCTCCGCCCCCTGGACCCCACGCCAATTATTGTCATTCCAATGTCACAAATCAGGTATCAAAATATGTTCATCTGACTGTAAATAACTGCCCGAAACCCCCAGCTTCTGGGGGCTCTGGAACCCTCCAAGGGCCCCAGGGTGGGCCCCTGAATGCTCATCTGAACGTTATTAAATGCCTAAAACCCCTGAGCTTCCGGGGGCTCCGCCCTTGACCCCCCACCGGGGCTTTGCCCCTAGAGCCCACGCCAATTTACGCTACACTCTACATGATCGTAAATACTTTAGCCCCCCCCCCCCCACTTTGAAAAAACGTTCCGCGGGGCCTGCATGTAACGCCGAAGAGTGGTGGTGACGCGGATTTTTGTTTGTGTGCCCCCCCTCCAAAAAAAAGAGCTCATTACGCCACTGGTGATACCAACGGAATACAAATTTTTCCTCACATTTCGTCCCCCCCCCCCCCCCATGTCATGAAAAGAAATCGCCGCCCCTGGTATCTATTCATTATTATGTTTTAATCAATATACATAAAGTTTGCTCAACATGATGATTATTTATAGTAAGTAACTGTTTGTTCTTCTTGTCGAAATTTGTAAGGGAGAGAAAGTTACCCCCTTGCCCTATCAGACATACCGGAAATGATTTCGGAAAAATAATAAGGATATCAGCACTCGTGGTTCCCTGCGTGCCTGAGTTTATGCATGCCAAGGCATAATTATATGTACTGGGAATTCCCGTTTGATCATGAGACGTCAAGCGGTATTTGTACATTAAGTCGGCATGCTTGGAGCTTTGCACCATATATGTGAACAATAGGCCATTAAATCTGCTGTTTCGAAGATTGCGAAAAGGTAGGACTGAATTTATTCGATTGTTGATATCCGATCGCATTATATTCACACTAATTCCTAACGTTTGTAATGTTTTCGTAGCATACTCATTACTGTGCACATTCATGTGTATACGAGTGTTTTGCCTAGTTTTGAATAACGTAATGATAATCACAAGCGAGCCGCTGTTAAAATGATAGGGATGGGGGCGTAATCTGTTTTTCTCTGGTGAGTTACCACTGAACTCTACATAAGCTCATTGCGAATTACCAACCGATAAAATCTTTTCAACCGACTCAAGTGGGATTCTGATATCGACTTTGAAGAAAAAAATCTTTCACCTATATTCCTCGATTTTGTTAGCAATAGGTCATTACATCTGCTGTTTCGAAGCTTGATAAAAGGTAGAACTGAATTTATTCGATGGTTGTTATCCAATTGTACTATATCACACTATTTTCCTAACATTGTAGTGTTTTTGTAGCGTAATCATTACTGTGCACATTCAGAATTTTGTATACGAGCGTATATCGTCATGGTTTGAATAACAAGATTATATTTACAATTACAAGCGAGCCGTTGTCAAAATGATGGAGATGGGGGCGCAATTGTTTTTCTCTTTGGCGAATTACCACTGAGCTCTACAGTATTATATTGCGAATTACCCAACCGATAACAACTTTCCGACCGACTCAAATGAGATTCTAATATCGACTTTTGAAGAAAAAAATCCTTCACCTATTCCTCGACCTATGCTGAAAATCAGCTTCTGTCACCGTTGTGATTGTTGAACCTAATGCTCGTGGATTAATGTTAAAAATACAATTAAGTCGACCAGTGATTCACTATGACAATATTTACATGTATTTTTGGAGGTAAAATATGGTTCTTTCTCTTTATTAGGTGATTGTTTTAGGAAGACGTACAATATCCATATTAAATTTTTGAAAAAGATTTTAAACGGGAAATCGTGAAAGAAACCAAAAAAGCAGTTTTGTGAAGATCAGTTAACAAGCTGGTATAATTAACTGTGTCACTTTCCCCTTTGTTTTATGCATGACATTAAAAAGATGCCATCCAGTCAGAAAGTAAAGGTAGCTGTTTACAGTGGCACCAACGAGGAAAATGTGGCAGGTCTTATCAAGGAAATAGAGGAGAGGATGTCGGATTGTGTTGAAGAAGTCAAATTCGTTCAAATCCCGTACAACGTGAGTGACATGTTAAAGATGAAGCTGGAAAAGAAATATTACATGTTGCTCTGCCATTCCATAGAGAACAGACGATTTTCAATCACAAATGTCACAGATTCTCTTTATGATGACTTCTTACGGAAAGCCAAGAAGAAACTGGGTAAGCGAAGATAATCAATGTTAGTTTTTTTTAATAAAAATGACACACACACGCACGCACGCACGCACTACCCCCACATAATGTATTATATCAACTTATACATTTTGATTAAAAATAAATAAATAAAATAAAATATTTTTTTTTGGAGGGTGTGTGTGTGTGTATACAAGTAATGCGTGAGTGTATGTGTGCGTCCGTCTGCCCAAATAGAGGTGTTGTGGTGTAGATAGGTACTTGGAATTTTGAACCACAGGTTCGAATGCCTGTTGCAGCACTAACCTCCTTTGGCAAGACATACTCTCCATTTGCCACTCGACCCAGGTGCATAATAATATGGGCGCCTTGAATGCACTGAGAGCTACGGTTGCCGGAGCTAAAGCAAAGCTGTATACAAAGGCCCCTTTGAAGAGTAGAGAGACTTGGCATTATAATGTGATATGTAGAACACAAGAATAGCATATCATCATCATTATCATTATTGTTATTATTATTATCATTATTTTTATCATTATTATAATTACTATTATCATTATTGAAGGGATCATTTAACAATGTTAAATCTGAGATACACGGTCCTACATGTTACCAGTGTCTGTGATATGGTGTAATATTGAAGCCCTAAAAAAAAAATCGCACTTCAAAATGATCAAGAAGTGCCTCAAAAAAGTTAAAATCTTTGAGTGACCGGTTTTACCATACTCGTTTTCCCCAATGGACTGTAGTGTTATACGGTTTTCAAAATTTGTAATTCCAATCATTAATATCTTGATAATCAGACAGGGGATAAGCTTGTAAAAGTCATGGAGTTCCTGATTGACCTAAAGGTTTATAATTACCATTGCAGCATGAGCTAAATCAAGGATTATTTCTAAAGGATCTAAGACAAAGTTACCGGATCCCTTTAATACTGTTTTTATTATAATAATTATTATTATAAACATTGTTAATACTGTTATTATTATAATGCATATCATAATCATCATCATCATCATCACTATTACTAATATTATAATGAATACTATTATTTTTATGATTATTGTATTATTAGTATAATTGTTTATGTGTAATTAATGGTGATAATATCGATTAAGCAATGAATGATTCGCAATGCATGTGTTCTGTGCCTTTTCCTCGTAGGCCGCCGTAAGGTGGGTGTGATCGCTCATGACTTTAAATCTGCTGAACTCTCGCCTGAAAGACTGGAGAGCAGGATGGAATCTTTCCGAAACACTCAAGAAAGAACATTCAGAAAATCAATTCTGCAGCTCATCGGTGGAAAACTCTCGGAGTCACCTGTAGAACTGAACAGTGATCAATGGGAGGAGCTTGGCATCTATTTTAGAAACAAAATGAAAAAGCCTAAACCTAAAATGCAGAGGGCTGCACCTTGTGGCTGTGCTCGTGGTACACCGACAGAGCAATGAATTTTGGAAAATTTGGCATAAAAACATTTCGTTTGGCGTAATCTAATATAAAAGCTTATAGAGATGAACTAATGAGTAGATATAAAAGTATTATTCCAGACTTTTGGTTTTTAGGATAACCATTTTCATAATCGTGGTCGATATGCTATATATAGAAACAATCTTTTGAAATAATATATTGGTACCATTTTTCTTGAATAGTTTTTATTCTTATATTGTTGATGATTTTTCCATTACACTATCGTATGGGAGTTTTTTAAAACCCATCATGGCGGTTATTTTTAGCCAGTATAATCGAAAGATACTTGTAATGCTTTACCTGACAATATTAAACACTCTGCATCTCTTTAATCATTCAAAGGCTCGATGAAAATTATTTAATATCCAAATACTCATAAACATTTTAAGGGTCTTAACGATTTTAGTTGTTTGTTTATATCAATCAATTTAAGATGACCAGTTCATGAACAATCCGAATCGATCACTTGCTTCACCTGCACACACCCACATGCACCCTCTTGCAATTTTTGTCTTTCTTTAAATTTCTTCCCACTTTTTATTTAGATACTTCTGAAAAAAATCTTTATACGTGACACTATATTCTCCTACATACTCCTATAACAGCGTCCTTCCCGGCTGCTATCGACTCAAGCATTCATGCTTATTATAGTTGGCTTCTGCATTTATCTTGATTCTTTGACTTACCTCCATACTTTCAAGTTTTCAGTTATATATGCATTTTGTGTGTGTGTATTTTAGTTGTCACATTTTATGTAAATTGATAATATTGTATACTATCATTGTTATTTGAATATCTTGTATTTGATTTTTCAATAAAGGCAGAAACATTTGCTTTTAACAAAAAAGAGCTCGACTATACAAAAATGCGTGTAGTTCGATTGCTTTGATTTAATGCCTACGAGAAAAGTGTAGATTTATGCAAAGAATATCAGATTTTTTTAATGAATAAAACTCTAGCTGCAGAATACAGCTGGAATATACTTAAGCACATTAGCAACATGTTTACATTCATATATGTCAATAGAACCATCTTAGAAAATATTACCTGAATATTATTATTACTATGCATGAGCCTATAAAGGTTTTAAACTTGGTTCTATTAGATAAACTTCTGAAAAAAAAGTGTCGTTATAAACTTCGATCTCTCTATCTGGTTATTATAATTTTACACAATATATTACTAGTATATAGATTTCATTAGGGCCACACGGTCGAAAGTCTTTTGATGCCGATCGAGTTCAAAGTACATATATACTTTCTGTTTTGAACGCGGGTCGGAAATACCCAAATATTCGATGTTTAGCTGTTTTACCAGCAGCAGAATATCACGTGTATACTAAAGGGAATTCTCGCTGACCTTGTGGGGAGGAAGTGTTTCTTTGTGACCATGTGACGAATAAGTTGGGAACGACATTGGTCTTGTTTCTGTTTCAAATGGAATATAAGCTTATTAGTTTACATTTCATTAGCTCAAGATGGCGGACAGTTTAACGGTAAGCAATTTAATAATTTCCTTTATCCATGAAAAGCCTGTCATAAAATTCATAAGATGAATATCATTAATCTTTATAGTATATGGCGTTGTATGCAGGATATCATAATATTGCGTGGTTTCGAGTTTGTGAAATGTAAAAAGGGCCAACAAGATCCCGTTCACACACAGCAACATAACACAAATCTTCATTCGTCTTAGTTTCTTGAAATATTTCTTCACAAGGATAGGCCTATAGAGAAAGTGCTTTTCAGCATGCAAAGCTTGGACCCTAGATTGATCTCCTAGATTATATAAAAGAAAACATGTAGATCAATTTAGAATTCTTTAAATCTCAAATCTTAGATTAATGACTAATTCTTGATAGTGTGTAATCATTTACATTTGTTTTAATGTCAACATTTCTATTATTATATCGTGTATACCGTTCCAAAAAATTGTTTATGTTGTATATTATGTTGTATCGTTAAAATGTAATTTGAATTTTATGTTTTGCAGAAGAAAATAAATTCAATTCCATTCAAATTAGTATGCTTATTATTAACTGTCCTACCATTTCTCATGTTTCGGATGGCCTCAGATAATGCTATAATGATATGTGTTATTATAAGAATTGCACAAATAAAGAATTATTTACCATAATTTTCATGTGGAGTTGGTGCATTATAGATACTTTTTATTCTTTTTTATTATTATTCTTATTATGATGATGATGATGTTGATAATAATATCATAATAAAAATATTATTGATAATAATGATATAATTAACCATACACCCAGTTTTTTCTTACATGTTTTCATGAAGTGATTGTGGGAATATGGGTGCTTCTTATTAAATAATGTTTATATCTTTTCAGAACTTTATTATTTAATCTAAAGAGTAACAAAGATTGATCCTTACAAGGTTCTGAGAAAAAAAAACTTTATCAAGAATAAACCATATAGTCACAATCACTTCATGAAAAGAGATAAGAACAAATTATTCCAACTTCTGGGGCAACTATGATACAATGATAATAATGAAAATAATGATAATAATAGTAAAAAACAAAAAAATACGATAATGTTTGTAATTATAAGCCAGAAGTTGCTTCACCTAAAATGAAACGACAGGTGGAGACATGTATAGGCCTTAATAAGCCCCTCTCACACCGGGCCATGTGTAGAGTTGCGTAGTGTTGCGTACCGACTACGCCGTGAGTACGCTGGCCTACGTAACTATACGCTGAGGAACGCAAAGGAGTACGCGAGATGGCGTACTTCCGGCGTAGACACTAGACGCAGTAAGTACGCATTTTGTACGCAAGTATACGCAGCACTGTGCAACAATGCGCTACAGTACGCTACCCTACGCCAATCCGACGAAGCAGTAAACGCTTGCGCACACAGCAACTGCACGCAACCATAATAAAACCTGTACGCCAGGCCTACATAAATGTATGCAATCGTACGCGTACGGTACGCCAATTACATACGCCGTAGGTACGCGGTTCCTATGCACAGGGTACGTTACCAAACGCCATCGTACGCCAGCCTACGCATAACCTACGCAGGGACTACGCCAAAGCAACATTTTTATTTATGAATAAGCAGCCTAATTTCGGCGTAGTCGGTTCGTACGCCACACTAAGCAACCCTACGCAGATCCGGTGTGAAAGGGGCTTTAGTCAATTCGATGTAAGTCAGTCTTTATAATTAATTTCTTTTACCAGTTTCAATACTTAGTTGTGAAAAAGGTAGATGTGTGCGTGTGTAGTGGCAGCCATTCAGACAACGTGCAGGGCCTCATTCAGCATATTAGGGACTTTTAGAAATGCACGTCAAGAGCTTTGACTGCAACGTGTGACGTCATTTTAAGGCACTGCGCCTGCGTCACGTGGTCTCAGTCGGCGATCGAGAATGCGTCAACCTTGATTTTCCTAAATCTAGTACATGCAATACATACATACATATTGACATTTATAAAGCGCCTTTACATGCTGAAATGTGTAGAACAGGTGTCACATGCACCTGTTCTACACATATTTACATATTAGCAGTGAAGGGATGTTCTTTTGTTGAGGGTAGAATGAGGAATGTCCTCTTTCTTTGTCCGTGATGGTTATTGTGTTACTTCCTGCATGCATATCGTCGAGTGCAATCTAAAAGATTTCTAATTGTAGCCAACATGGGCAGTTAAGTACGTTGACACGCATGATCAGTCGGCGTTCGTCGTGTTCTCGTCCACTCATTCTAAAAGTCCCTAATAAAGAAGACATGACGGACGTCGTAGGAAGCGTGCGGTTTCAGACTCTTCCTTTCAACATGAGAAACATGGATGCGTTTGATTTCAGTGGAATAGATGTTCTACTTCTCTGTCATTCTATTGATAACAGGGGATTCTCACTCACCAACGTTATTGGTGCTCTGTATGATAACTTCTTACCAATAGCCAAGAAGTTTGTGGGTGAGTTCACTTCACAGTCAAGTTCAAACACATTTGTCCATAGAAGTGTTCCCTTCCGGACCTCTTTCAAAAGGTCACGCACGGTAATTGTAAATGTAACGATTCAATCATGCTTAAAGAGAAAGTTGAGAGAGAGAGTTTGCGATCGTTATCAGTATTAGTATGCAAGTGTGGAAGAACATCACAGAAAAAATGTTCCCTGAAAAGCATGGCTCTTCAAATGCCTTCATATTCAAAATATGACAAATAACAGCTGAAAATGAGGCCCAATTTTTATGCAACGTGTTTGTGTAGTCCCATATACATTTTCTGTGTGTAGTGCTTGTTACCTTACCAAAACTGTGCCAATTTTTGTTATCATTTTGATGACTCCAGAACCTTGCAGTACACACCAATACTTATAATATGCTACATGATCAACTTTTTCTGATCCATTCCATACCGTTTCTTTCACAATGCAATCGCATTACCAGAACTGAACTTTATCTTTAAAGCAATGTGTACATTGTTGCATCCAACAAATTAAATAGTGACCATTTTTAAACATATTACTCGGCTTTTCCAAGTAGTGATTCAACACTTTTCCATTTTAGAGTCAAGGAGTATACTCTTACGAGTTAAAATTGTGCAGAAAGAAAGTATAAAATGTGCTTTATAAACTGAAGGTAGTTTTGTAATGTTGGTCATAGCATGCACCCTCGAGTGCTTGTTGTCATGATAATGAATATGTATCAGATTATGCAAATGTGACACCTGTGACCTCAGGAGGTCAGATCGCATGTGCGCAATGTATATGCGATACGCGAGACTCGACTTGATACCCAGTGCGGGGAATAAACACCAGACTATGGTTATGGAATTCAACTACTTTGTTAGTTTGTTTGCACTTAATATGTGACATTGGCGACGAGGATTAATGTTTCTTGGATGTTGAATCTGTGGCTACGAGCTGGAAAAGTTTCAACATGGCATTCGCTGGAGCGGAATTGTTAGCGCTTCGAGGAGTTCCACACTTCGATCCGACGGGTGGTGCAAGTATTGTCAGCGGCAAGTGGAAAGCTTGGCTTGAAGAGTTCGAAGCCTACGCCGATAGTCGTGGCCTGTTTCTGGACGGATGTACGCCGGCCCAGGAGGCGCAACGGAGGGCACTGCTACTGTATACTGCGGGGCCCGTGGTACGGGAGACTTTCAAAACACTTCCAAACAAAGGGGAGAGGAATGAGTATCAAAAAGCCACAGATGCCCTAAATGCTCATTATGTTGTGAAACCTAATGCTACGTTTCAAAGACATTTGTTCAGGAAAACCAAGCAGGAAGATGGTGAAACGGTTGCCCAATTTGTTACCAAATTACGACAGGTTGCTATCGGATGCAATTTCGTAGCTGGGGATGTAGAAAACCAAATTCTTGACCAAGTAGTCTAGTACTGCAGAGCTGATAAACTTCGCAGGAGAATGCTGGAGAAAGGAGGTGAGCTCAAGTTAAATGATGCATTGTCCATGGCTGCTGCTCTAGAAGCTGTTGAAGGTCAATTTAACTCCATGTCATTGAGAGAGAGAGAAAGGCCTAGAGCTGGTGGGCAAGTTCAAGTGAATCAAGTTTCATATGAGAATGACAGAAAAAAGAATTTGGAATGCTACAGATGTGGGAACAAAGGACATTTTGGGAAGGATGCATCATGTCCAGCCAAAGGAAAGATCTGTCGGAAATGTGGAGGCCAAAACCACTTTGCGACGATGTGCAAAAGTAAGGCCAAGAGCACAAGTGAGGCGAGAGGAAAATTCAGAGATGGAAAGAAGTATAAGAATAGAGTTCGCCAAGTGGAAGGTGAACCCGGAAATGATAGTGATGATGACAACAGCCGTGGGCGTGATCAGAGGTACTATCAATTTGCAGTGAATGATGGTGATCACGAGAAAGTCCCGATAATCATTGGAGGTGTAACAGTCCCAGTGATAGTAGATTCGGGAAGTGATTGCAATGTAATAGATCAGATATTATGGGAGAAACTGAAGAAGGACAAAATCATCTGCAAATCTACTAAGAGTACCAAGAGGCTGTATCCATACACATCACAGATACCATTGACGACCGTTGGATGTTTTACAGCCACAGTAGAAGTGGGCAAGATGAAGTCCACTGCAGAGTTTGTTGTCATCAAGGAAAAGGGAGAACCTTTACTAAGCAAGCGGACATCTAGAGAGCTGGGAGTGCTCCATGTGGGAGTTGTTAATGCTGTACAGAGTTATGCAGACCTAAAGCATGAATTTGAAGCAGTCTTCAAAGGAGTAGGGAAGTTGAAGGGCCGACAAGTGCGGTTAGCAGTGGATGAAACGGTGAAGCCAGTGGCCCAACCTGTGCGAAGGACCCCGTTTGGACTGAGAAAGAAGGTCGAGATGAAGATTGCGGAATTGATCGATCTTGACATCATTGAGCCAGTTGAACGCTCCACGCCATGGGTAAGCCCAGTTGTCATTGTTCCCAAGCGAAATGACGAAATTAGACTTTGTATCGATATGCGGAGAGTGAACGAAGCAATCGTAAGAGAACGTCACCCCATTCCCACGATTGAAGAAGTCCTACAGGAGTTGTCGATTAGCAAGGTCTTTTCAAAAATAGACCTGAAGTGGGGGTACCACCAACTGGAGTTACATCCGGAGTCGAGAGAGGTGACAACCTTTGTCACTCATTGTGGGTTGTTCCGCTATAAGAGACTGTTGTTCGGAATCAATGCTGCTCCAGAGATTTATCAATATGAGATACACAGGGTGATAGCTGGTATAGAAGGAGCTGCAAACATATCAGATGATATCATTGTGCATGCATCGACCCAGAAAGAGCATGACAAGAGGTTGAAGCAGGTGCTTGGCAGACTGCGGGACGCAGGACTTACTGCAAATGCAGAAAAGTGTAAGTTTGGTGTCTCCGAGTTGGACTTCATGGGGCACAGACTGACTAGCGAGGGACTCAACCCAGGATTGGCCAAGGTGAAAGCAATCGCAGAGGCCCGTGAACCCCAGAATGCAACTGAGATGAGAAGTTTCTTGGGGCTAGTCAACTACTGCGCCAAGTTCATTCCGAACTTTGCTACATTGGCAGATCCACTGAGAAAGCTGACCAGAAAGGACACGCCATTTCAATTTGGTCATGAACAACGACAAGCGTTTAAGGCGCTGAAGGAAAGCTTAATGAGTGCAGAGACCCTGGGCTACTATGATCTAAATGCACCGACAAAGGTCATAGCGGATGCCAGTCCAGTTGGCTTAGGAGCAGTGCTGGTGCAGGTGCATGCTGATGGCCCGAGGATAGTAGCGTATGCCAGCCGCTCGTTAAGTAACGTTGAAAGGAGATATTCTCAGACGGAGAAAGAAGCCCTTGGACTTGTGTGGGCTTGTGAGAGATTCCATGCGTACCTGTATGGAATAGAGTTTGATCTAGTCACTGATCACAAACCGCTTGAAGTCATTTATTCACCGAGATCTAAGCCATGTGCGAGAATAGAGCGGTGGGTTCTGAGGCTTCAACAGTACAAGTACAGGGTAGTCCACATCGCAGGAAAGTCCAACATAGCAGATCCATTGTCAAGATTGCTGAAGGATGATCAACCGAGAGAAACTTCTGTGTTGGAAACAGAAGCAGAGAGCTTTGTGCGTTTTGTGGCAGTCCAGTCAACGCCAGGTGCGGTGACAACGAAGGAAGTCGAAAGAGAATCTGAACATGATCCTGAACTCGAAGTTATCAGAGAGTGTATTCACAGTGGACAATGGAATGATTGTCCATACAAAGCATACATTCCCATCAAAGATGAACTCTGTACAATTGGTCAGTGTGTGCTGAGAGGTAGCAGATTGGTGATTCCACAGGCACAGAGGCCAAAGATGGTGTCATTAGCTCACGAAGGACACCTGGGCATTGTTGGCACCAAACAGAATTTGAGAACCAAGGTATGGTGGCCAGGATGTGAGAAAGATGCAGAGAAATTCGTCAAGACTTGTCATGGTTGCCAAATCACAAGCAGGGGTAATCCACCAGAACCAATTCGAAGTACTATGTTGCCGACAGGACCGTGGGTGGATGTAGCTGTTGATTTCCTAGGACCACTTCCGACAGGAGAATCTATACTTGTGGTAGTTGATTATTATAGCAGATACTACGAGTATGCAATCATGAAATCAACCACTGCAGAGAAGACAGTTAAAGCCCTGGCTGAAATCTTTGGCAGACATGGGTTACCTGTGACGTTATACTCAGACAATGGACCCCAGTTCATCGCAGAAGTTTTCGCAGAGTACATGAACATTACAGGAATTCACCACCATCGGGTGACTCCTAAATGGCCGCAAGCCAACGGCGAGGTCGAAAGACAGAACCAGAGTATAGTGAAAAGGCTTAGAATTGCACAGGCAGAAGGCAAAGATTGGAAAGAGGCCTTATTGACTTACGTCGCAGTCTACCGGGCTAGTAATCATTCGACAACGGGGAAAAGCCCGGCAGAAGTGTTGTTCGGGAGAAAGATCCGAACTAAACTACCACAAATCCAGGACATTAGTGAGGATCAGGAACTGAGAGACAGAGACCTCCAAATGAAAAGTGGTGCAAAACACTATGCAGATCTGAAGAGGGGAGCTGTACATTCTGACATAGTGCCAGGAGATAAGGTGATAGTAAGACGTGATGAAAGGAGGAAACTAGACACGCCATACTTTAACCAGCCATACACAGTGACAGCAAGAACAGGAAGTATGGTAACTGTTCAGTCTCCTGAAGGAGTCCTGTACAAAAGGAATGTATCAAGTGTAAAAAGATACATGTCCCGAGACACTCATAACGAAGCTGCCAATCCAGAGAGGACA
This sequence comes from Strongylocentrotus droebachiensis, assembly GCA_035222895.1. NCBI lineage: Eukaryota > Metazoa > Echinodermata > Echinoidea > Camarodonta > Strongylocentrotidae > Strongylocentrotus > Strongylocentrotus droebachiensis. Next base: position 20,820 of record JAVYIG010003714.1, read on the forward strand.
GACGGCAATCCTGAGGCGGTGACCGGTGTTCCTGAAGGGTCGGACGGCAATCCTGAGGCGGTGACCAGTACTCCTGAGGCGGTGACCAGAGGTCCAGACTTAGAGGCAGCAAGCAACACATCAGGCGGTGACCAGACACATCAAGATGGTGACACGCAGGCAGAGACAACAAACACCAACGTTCCTTTGGCAGCTAGTAGACCACAACGCCAGAGAAGATTCCCTAAGCGATATGATGATTTTGTGTGATTCCAGATCAATATGGTGGGGATGAGCTCTTTGTAAAATAGCGACAGTGATATCTGAAACTACATGTGCCAAGGAGAAATGTTTGGAAATCATTGGTTGATGCCAAGTTGTGATTTAAAGGGTGTACGCCTTGCGCTGCCCATATTTGTGAAATCGACATGTTGGAGAAATCACCATGGAAACCAAGCGTACGAGGAAGTTGTGTTATGTGCTAAAATAATAAGTTCTGATATATATGTTTCAATATTACACATACATTAATCAATGTAAAAGGGTGTACGCCGAACGCTGCCCTTATTGTATGTGATAGGTGTTGCGAAAAACACAAGTTTGAGTTGGAGCATCGATCAGTTTTCAAAAATGGATTCAATCATCGAAGAGAGTATTTCCAGAAACGTCAGCTTCAGCTAGTCGTATGAACGCTTGGAGATAACGGATGATTTACACAAACTCAAAACTAGAACTCAAATAGTATCCAGTGAACAGTTGAACTTTTATTTGGACCACAGACTGGATGCATGAAAGATAGTGCATGAAAAATATTATATTGCATGTTATGTTGTATGTTGTTCAACAAAGTTGTTTGGAAGATAAAACATTTGGGAAAAGTTTATCGACCAGATAAATTTGTTGTTAGAAATAGTTTTGTTGAAGTTGTTCTAAAAAAAAAAAAAAGGAAAAAAAAGAAAAAGAAACAAAAGAAAGAAACAAAAGCAAATGCACCAAAGCATGTTTATTTCAGTAATTGACATATGGCTGAAACACAAGAACAAAAGAGAGATTACAAGAATTTTCAGTGAAACTATAGTAGAAAAATTGACCAGGATAAAGTTTCATTCTGGCAAAGGAGGGATGTCATGATAATGAATATGTATCAGATTATGCAAATGTGACACCTGTGACCTCAGGAGGTCAGATCGCATGTGCGCAATGTATATGCGATACGCGAGACTCGACTTGATACCCAGTGCGGGGAATAAACACCAGACTATGGTTATGGAATTCAACTACTTTGTTAGTTTGTTTGCACTTAATATGTGACACTTGTAGCTGCAAATGTGTTTAATACATATTTATCCATTCAACATAAATCAGAATATTTAGGCATTCCCCGACCCACAATTCAGATTAACAGTATATCTTGAAGTACAGTTCGTTCATCGGAAGTCGATACTCCCTGAGGCACTGTTGAGTGATGCCTCTGCATGGTCCCCAAGCGGCATTTTGGGAACGTTATAAGGCGGTATGTGTTTTTTCCTCTCAAGTCTCGTTGCAACCTTCACTTCATCAAGGGCTGGTTTCTCATTCTACCTTATCTGTATAGGAAAGAGCAAAGTTGGGGTGATCGCCCATGATTTTCCTGAGGAGGTACGCACAGCAGCAAACCTGACTTCTCGGATGGAATCATTCCGTACTCAACAGAAGACGACATTTACGAGTTCTTCCGTAGTTCTAATCGGTGGTCGTCTCAATCAGGTTCTGTAGAGATTAATCAAAAACAGCTTAACGAACTCAAAAAATTCTTTCGTCTTGCTTCAACACCCCCGCCTGAAGAGGCTGCAGAAGTTTGCGTAAGGAGACGAGGATACAATTTATGCCTTCCATGTGTCCTATGCTGCATGAAGATGTGTCCATGTTGTAGGCCTTGGGAAGATGTGGGACAGACTGCTCATACTCCTCGTGATTATGGTTCCTTATCACAACCTACGATACATTATAGTATAAATGCTTAATCTACCGCAGCTAAATCCACAAAGTATATTCATACCGCAGTTGCTGTTGAAGAGAAAGGCAGTTTAGAAGAAACTGATCACATCTTCCGAGACACAATCATCACTGTATATTATATAGCCTACTGTCGATTGCAGTCTGCAGTTCTCTAGTATCGCATCAAATACGTCAACGGTGCACATTATAATATGTGCAGCAAAAAACGGGGCTGGCCTCTCGTACTCACTCGAAAATCATTCTTAAAAGTCAGTTTGTCCTGAGTAATTTTTAAGCTTTAGCAGTGTGAATGGGGGGGGGGGTGACTTTACTTTCTCAAGGTTATTCAGGACATAAAGAAATCAGGGGTCTTTCACAAAGACTTTTTTCAATGAAAAATGACAAAAAATCGAGACAAATCTGCTGATAACCAATCAGAAGCAAGGATTTTACTAGCTTATAACACAAAACTGTCATTTGTCACTGATGACAATTTTGTGAAATACCCCCCCCCCCCAGGATATTTTATTTTTCTGTACTTACTCCTGAGAGAAAGGGTGTATATTGATTTTCTTCTTTCTTTCGTCTTCTTTCTATATTATATTTTTCTAATGGTATTCGTAGAGGTAAACCATAGACATCCTGAAACTGAGCCCAATGGGAAATTTATTCCAAGGACCAACGAATACTGGTGGCGTAAACTGAAATTGTACTTTGATTTTTCAAACTCTCACTGCGAAAATTAATTTCTCAATATTATGTAAATACTTTTGTTTGGAGCCATATTTTTATAACATGTATTAATACTGTAATATATCGATTGACATTCATTATATCATGATATTATCAACAAAATGCAATAACAATCATGAATAAAAACTCGTAACAGTAATAAAACACAGATCAAAATAGTGTATACATGTATCCATATATTTACAGTTGGCTTGCGGGTTATATTATTGTCACAAACATTTTCAGAGCTCAAAAACACATTAATGAATTTAGCGTTACTTAGACTGTAACCCTCGTATATCTCATTGACGTTCATTATGTATTCGGTTTAGTTGTAATTTTCTGATAAATGTATACATATATAATTTTATAGAAATCTATTCAAGGGAAAATGTAGCAGATCTATACTTCCACGTGTTATGAAAAGTTGTGTTTTAAAAAAATGATTCAAAAATCAATAAAGCGTGGCAAACCAAATTAAATGATGAAAGTCATTTTGGTTCACTAGAAAAGATACTATGTTAAGTGTAAATAATCTAGTTCACGCCAATTAATTATTCTGAAAGTCAAGATCTGTTCTTAATTAAAGCTCATCTGGTATCGAGTACTATTTACTTGTAGTGTAGTGTAGACAGTGTAAAATACTGAAACTTAAGGCTTATTGTACATATTTACTTTTTACGTTGAATTTAATAACATTTGTGTGCCAAAGTGGATACGGCCTATAGGTTGGATGCAAATTCAAAATTTGATAATTTTCATCTGTAAGTTGAATCTATAAGCTATGTAGGCCTATATCAAAATAATGTCTGTTATATTTCATCAGGATAGGATGCGCATATTTCGACTCATAAACATTTTCAGGGTCCAATAAAATCATTCCTTAAAAGGCCCTTTGAGCGAAAATTTGTAAAATAATTTCTTCTAGTATGGAGGATCATTATTTCTTGTAGTTTGTAGTATTTTCTCGAAGTCCGAGCAGAACTCCATGATTTATTTTTGAAATCGCTTCTACAGAGAGTTCATTCAGTGTTTTAAACAGATATTAAGATTTCATCGTGTTCATAAGGTAGGCCAATAAACAAAACAATATACTGGTGATTAAATCATCATCATCATCTCGTTATTTTATATTATGACGTGGGAAATGTAAAATGTGTTTCAGTCAAAGGTTTACATACCTTATGCATATTACATAAATCCAAGTACTGCAATAAACTTGCTGATATATAAAAAAAAGAACTATAACCAACATCAAATGCGTTCGTGAACCTTTTTAAGAGTTGTGAATGTTAGCCTACACGGAATAAGAAAGAGAGGGGAGAGTGAATGAGATTCACTGCTGCGTTGATAACAAGTACCAAGTGGTAAGCAATGAAGTAAAACGGGTTTCAGCAACCTATAGGCTCTATTAACAAACCAGTAAATTAAAGAATTGAAATAACAACGATTATATTGACATTCAATAAATTGAATTGTAGACGTTAATCGGTGAGATGTTGCGAAACTGTTACAGTATTTTGAAGGAGGGAGGGTTGCTCAAAAGGTAACGTTCGCTCGCACACACGCAGACACACACCCTCATACATATGCACACACACACACACATTCACGCACTCGCACACAAACATAATTAATTGTTCTCTTCTCAACTTTGTCAAGTCTAAACTGGCATTGTAGTGTGTCACGTTTCAGGCACATTTCCTAGCAGAAAGCTGACATAGAGAATTGCATGTTTTCCCCAGTCATAGGTGAGGAATGCACAGAAAAGACCCCCCACCCCTTTTTTTAAATAAATAATTCTCATTAGTTACCCTAGACACTGAATTTATATATACCATATGTTACTAATTCATCTGTCATACTTAGATTCATAGTTATGATGTACATAGTTGAAGTATCGGTGTCTTGATGATCCATCAGACTAGTGACCACGAGCTACTGGATTCAATTCTCTGCCAAAGAACCAGTGCTTTTATTGAATTGTTATTGCCTTTTACCATTTTATAATTCGCGTAGTCCATGGTGATTGTGAGTTCTGGTATACTTCCAAGGAAAGTAGGGTTAAGTGCTTGCTTTTCGAAAATTGTATCATGCAGAAAATTCCTCAACACACACAAAGTTAGAAAACTTGCTGGAAATTTATTTTAATATTCATAAGACCACGTCTATACAACTGAGAATAATTCATCTCTATGAAACTAACTAGCTTCCGATTCATCGAAGTGTTTGAGTAATTGCAATCAACAACAAACAAATCAAATGTCCCAAGCTGACACTCCGAATGTTCATACTTTATTTTCATATGCTCAACTAGTTTATACTTTACAAAGATAATATGAAGTTGCAAATATGCAACTATATCTAGATTTGATTGAAAATATTTCGCATTAGGTAATCAACCATGTTGTCCTTGAACCAATTTAACTTTCTATTAAAATAATGAAATTCAACATTATATAAGTCTTCCTGACAACTAGTCTTCCTGAAAATTTAACTTCTTATGATAATAGCATTTCATTCACACCATCCATAGAAATGAGATTTTAAAAATTAACTTACATGGACTTTTCTCTTGGCCGGCTTCGATTACATACCCTACTTACACATGTAATGACCTAATTAACTAACCACGCTGCGGAAATTCATTGCAAAATTCGCTCAGTGGGGGGGGGGGGGGGGGGGGGGGGGGGGTAGTGAGCACATTTTTTTTTTTTTCGATCCTCAAAAAGATTTCAATTCGCACCCCCCCCCCTTGAGCGCCAGGGGGGGGGGGCCCAACCCCCCAAAAAGGTAAAAATCACGTGATTTTACATGATTTTTTTTCTCAAGGGGGGGGGGGGGGCCCGGGCCCCCCGGGCCCCCCCCCCCTGGATCCGCCACTGCCCATATCCTATCAAAATATCACTCGTGAACCTTGATGAGGTAATCCCTGAAACAGCTTCTCTCAGCTAAACTTGGATGGGATGTGTTGTGACAGCAGTTGATGGTGCAGACAACAACGGGAATTGCTTTATACAATAAAATAGTGACGTGCAAGTAAAAATCATGCTCCTATAGTTTAGTTCGAGTTTGAGTTTGAATTGATTGGTTTCACATTTCACACACAGATTCAATACAGATAACAAAAAATACATCAAAGACAAATCAATCAGACTACACAATTCTATATCACCAAATATGTTTCACAACTATTATCAGACAAGAAAAGAACAAACCGTGATATGTGCAGGAGATAACAGAGTAGCAGAGCTACTAGTACACGAAACCCAACATTTCAAAGTAAATTCTTTGACATGTTATTCATCGATACCAACCTTTGATGAATAAACCTTATTTCAGCAATTAATATAGAAATTACTATCAAAACAACAAATTAAATTGCTATGGCTTAGAGACATCAAACACCTAAGATAATCAAATAACTCTTTCCTATTATCTTAAAGGAATTTCTGGCTCCTGACAATTTCACCGCTTGAAAATCGTTCGGCTCGAATGATTCTTTAATATAAATCATACTATTTCATCAATACACACTGTACTTTCTTTGTTTTTATATATTTAAACACAATCGGATCTTCTTGTCTAGATATTCTATACTCTTCTGTATTTACATGTACGATTCCTCAATACAGGTATAGCTTTTGTGAATTTAGTTCTATAACTGAAACACACTGACAAAATGGGAATCAAACAATTTGCTCTGTGAACTTCATAAATATTTTCCACAAATGATTATTTGCAGTTTTACTATCCTTTTTTTTACACAAAAATCCTTGAAACACGCCAGTTTTGCCTGTCATCGCATTACCTACAAAAAAGTCACAACGATTTCATCTTTATAATACATGTAATTCATAGATATAACCATCTTCTCTCTAAACCTTCAGTTACAGGGGTTACTTTTTCAAAATAAAATGGCGTACTCGCATCCTGTCTTAGAATTAGATATACAGTGTATATATTCACAACATTTTCACTCGAAACTACAAAACGTAGATATTGATATCAGTATTAAGGTATAATGTACATTTATATCAAAATTGCTCATTTCTAAAATAAGATAATTTCCTATTTTTAAAACCTTACGTTCACATTCTGTACCATACAGCGATGCATAAAAACCACAATATATTTACAATACAAACCATGTTCAATTCCTAAATTACTTCTTCTGACATATATATATATATATATATATATAAATATCATCAGTATTATCAAATGTATTCGATTTTTTTTTCACCCTCTCCTGTATCATAGTTTTAGAATTTCGGGAAAATTAAAAAAATTAAAACCTCGATGAAGTCATTATTTTGTTTATCCCCTTTTACGTTTTTAAAGTAGTATTTGCTGTATTGCCTCCTTTCCTTTTATTAGGATTTTGCAAATTCTAGAAATTGAAATTTAAAGTCATAATGAACAGAATTGTTCGTGCCTTTTTTAAATTCCTATGTAAATAAGATCAATGCTTAGAAAATAATATAATTGTTCTTGTTTTCTCCTTCTCTTTCATCACATTTTTAGAAATTCTAGAAAATTAAAGCTGAAACCCTTAAAGGTACTATGTCCCTTTTGCAGCCAACCTCAAATTCTGTAGAACTTTGCAGGAATTATGAATATGTCATGTATGTCCTATCTGTGAAATGTAAACGTTAGCAGTGCCCTCATATTCAAATTATGCAAGGAAACCCGTTTACTTGCTAGACTTCACTGTCAGACACTTTTGAGTGACTGACTGGTTTTTTTTCTTCTTTGGTAATAACATACATGAAAAAAGTTGTAAAGGGTAGAAGAGCATTTGTCTACATCAATAACCCACTTCTTGTGATGGCCAATATTAAACTGATTGAATCTTTGCGCAGCATAAAACGTATGACCATTCGGCACAATTGTCTGAAAATCAAGACTATTACTTTTGGGCTCTATAGCCCTAAAGTCAATTTGACAACTGATAGTCGTTATTTTCCCACTTGAAGACATTTTTAAGCCCCAATTTTTTTAGGGAAGTTCTAAATTAGTATTATCTTTCAAATGCAGTTGGAATTTAACTTTTTCATTTTTTTGGCCTGCAAATGGGACATAGTACCTTTAACTCAATTTGTTTTCCTTACTTATTGCCTCCATTCATTTCATTAGCCGAGCAAGTAAAAGTTCAAATCGTAATGAACTCAATATTTCAAACTACTTGTCCTTTTTATATTTGAACTATTACAGCTGTTAACCAGTATTGTATTAAGTGACTCTCACACTCTGCCGTGTAGGCCTACCGTGTGCCACCGTGCGCGAAAATGTCTGCGGACGGCGGAGAACGGCGAGGGCACACGGTGGTTCGTTATCAAAGCGGGCAACACGTTAATAGGGCGTTGGCGCTTATTTACACCCGGTGGGACCCGGCGAAAGTTTTGGGCATGTTCAAAACTTTGGCCGGCTGGCACCAGCCGCAAGTAAGCGGCAAGAGGACGGTGTTGAACTGTATGAGGACGGTATAAATACGTTATGAAAACGGTCACACTGTATGAACACATTCACAACACGCTCATAACACGTTACAGAACGGTGATGAACAGGCAAAAAAAAATCCACCGTCTGCAACGGGTTGTAAGCGGGTTGTGAACGTGTCATGAACGTGTTGATACCGTGCCACCGTCTTCATAACGTATTCATACCGTCCTCATTACAGTGTTCATACCGGACTGCCAACGGGTGTTTCCAAAGCGGTACCGCCTGATTCTGACGGCGCCGCCTCCCTAACGCATGGGTAACATCCTGTTAACGCCTTGACGTTCCCATAACGTCCTATAACGGGTCCATAACGTGTCCTTACCTTCACAATGGCGTCATATGAACGTGCCATTACCAACAAATTTACTTTTGTCACCGTGTGCCACCGTTTGTCACTAATTATTGGGTATATACAGAGGGGTTTCGTCAGATGAGCTTTACTTTTTCTTGTCATGATGTCAGCAGTCCGGGGACTCGCTCACAGGACGCTCCGAGCGGTGAGGGGACGCTAAGTGACTGGTAGGTGGCGGCTACAAACCCGGTGCACACGTTCGAGACCCGGTATGTGCCCGGAATGAAAACGGCCAGAAGATGGCAACGAAACGGTGAAAAGATTAATTTTATGAATTTTTTTTTGCGGCCGGGGACAAGTTCGCTTAAAACTCAACGTTCTGGACTCTGTTGTTTTTTAAAAGCCCGGCAGGTGGACGGTAAGCCTACACGGCAGAATGTGAGAGCTCCATTAGACTTGTTTTTAACTTATTTCAATCAGATCTTTACATATTCTAGAAAGCGAAAGCTAAAAACCGTCATGGACACAAATGTTCGTCTCTTTTTTAATTAGCAGGAGCAAGACCCGCTTCAACGAGGAGTGTAGTCATGATTATCAATAGACAACAAAAAAGATCCTCTATCAAAGGAAGTGACAGAGCGACTCCTTGGCATGGGCGGAAATTGGAGGGGGCGGTGTGAAGCGCCCCAAGATTTTCAATTGTTTCTAAGTGGAACACAATTTCAAATCACTCCCCACGATTTATGTTTGCTTTATCAAGTTTATAGCGGTAGAAAGAAGTAATCAATTTACATATCCTTTTGCTTTTCTACCTTTTTTTGGCAAGAGAATTTTGCAACAAAAGAACTCCCAAAGTTATGGAGACATTTTTAAATGTATATTCTAATTTCCATTCTGCAAAATAAAACGAGTTATCGGGAATAATAGTGTATCTCCTGAACTCCCATGTTTTAATTGCGAAAAAGCTATGGAATTTATATAAGTTGAAATCTCTTACTCTTCGATAATCTACAGTCGGTGTACTGGTTATGTGACTTTGATGTTATTCCGGTCAAGAGTCCTTTGTATTTTTAAATACTAAAATATCATCAATTATCAACTGACTTCCTAAATGTTGTGCTTTAATTCCTCTCAAAGTAAAGATGCGCGGAAGATGGTAATCATGTTGTCCTTCAGAGAAGACATTAAAATGAAACCGAGTAAAATTAGTCTGTACAAAATGGACTTGAGAAAAATATAATTTCTATCATAATGTATAAGTATATGGGAATTGCTTTACAGTACCTGACGGTTATTCAACAAATATACCCATGAGAGATTCACATGATCAATTCCAGAAACTAGTTGGATCACAAAGTGTAAAAACGCATGTTTCTTGTGTAAAGCTCCACTGCTACCAAATAGATATTTAGACAAGTTTAGCCGAATGCGCTTTTTTCCACTGCACCACATAGAAAATGTCAATACAACAACGACAACATTATTTATTATTGCTGGAATGCTCCCCAGGGAGTGGAGAATGTGCATACATTGTGTGCGAGTAAGCATGAATCCGATGACCGGGGTAATAATATATATCTGTAAAGCGCATTGAGAGGGCCTGCGGTCCTGAAATGCGCTATACCGTGTGTCTCAAAAAAAACGTAACACTTTTGAAATGGTTGCCAAATTGAGCATATATAATTTTATGAAAAAATGTTGATATGTATGGAAAGCTAAAGGACCAACCTTTCATATGATATGAAAAAATTGAAAAAAAAATCATGCTTCGATGAACAGTGTTCACTTAAGTTAGAGGTATGAAAATGGGCCTGCGCAGGATTTTTCCTTCCAATTTTGGACAGGTAAGTTACTTTTAGCATACAAAATAAGTTTGATATGAGATATTCATGATCGATGGATTAAGAGTTAAAAGGATGTTTTGAATACCAGTCCTTTCTCTCTGTCATTTATCAATCCCCAAACACCACCCCTGCCACACACACACACACACACACACACCAACTTCCACTCCCATCTTATTGTATCATTGATCTGGTAGATGTGAACAGGATGAAGGAAGAATGGGAAAATGTTAAATTGAAATACCGTATTCAAAATCATAATTGACATTATGCAACCCACTCTCCTCCCCCCCACAACCTTTTCCCATCCCATCACCTACCCCTTGCCTTTTCTTTATCAGTTTTCTTCCGTAAGTTTGGTGGATCATCAATCACATTTTATTCAGGTTTTATGAATGACCCAAACATGTAATAGCTAAGTACATCATTCATTATGCATTGAAAATACCAGAATTCGAGGTATTCAAAATATCCTTTTGATTCAAAATATCCTTTTGATCCATCGATCATGAATATCTCATATCGACCTTATTTTGTAAGTTACAAGTAATTTACCTGTCCAAAATTGGAAGGAAAAATCCTGCGCAGGCCCATTTTCATACCTCTAACTTAAGTGAACACTGTCCATCGAAGCATGATTTTTTTTTAATTTTTTCATATCATATGAAAGGTTGGTCCTTTAGCTTTCCATACATATAGACATTTTTTCATAAAATTATATATGCTCAATTTGGCAACCATTTCAAAAGTGTTACGTTTTTTTTGAGACACACGGTATAAGGACGAACTATTATTATTATTATTATTATTATTTTGACCAAAGTTGGTAATTCCGAATCTTCAGAATCAAACGTAGGTTTCTTTTTCCGTAGGCTCATTGTATCTTGATTGTAAATCATTGCGAATGGTCTTATATGCTTCATATGCAATCATGGCTGAATGAATGCCATACAGCGATGTTAGGGGCTCTAGAAGAATACCAATGACCTTCCCTTGGGTATGTCCGTAAAATGTTGTCAGCTCTATCCACGAAGCAACTTCCAAACTATCAATCGCCCACTGAGTCGCGTTCAGGATACCGGTGTAGATCAGGCAAATAAACGTCCATCTTGCTTGATCCGTACCAACAATCTTCTGCCGCTGAACGACGACTAAGAAGGATGTCATGACCCAGGTTGAGTAAGTCTGGAAGATGGCGAATATACCAGTGTAGCAAGCGAGAACTGTGTTCTCACGAGGGCGGGAGAGATCTGCAAGGATCCCTAGTGCACTGGCAAAGCGGAATATGTTCAGCGTGAAAATTCCAACACAGCTTATCAGGATAACGCGGTCGTGTTCTCCTAATAAACCCGATACAAGAGATACTGTGTGTCTCGGACGAAAAGTCCTGGCGCTTTCAGTCAGGAATAGATGAAAGTGGTACATCACCAGCAAAGGCAGAAAGAATACGATATGCAGGAACCACTTTAGATATGTTAGAGTGATTTCGGTTGAAGGAAGTGATTCCTTTAATCCCAAGCTGGAATATTCAAAAACTTGGCGTAAGGAAAAATAAGTGATGCCTAGAAATACATAGAAGGCCACTGTTAAAGTGATATTCAATGGGGATTCCCGGGAATCGCTTTCTTTTCGGTTATTTGATTTCTGCACAAGGCTTCGTCTTTCTTCTTTAGATGATCCTAACAAAAGGAACCTCAACTTTCTACAACGTAAGATATTCTTCAGCCAAGCACGGATCGTTCCGCAGAATGGTCCAACGTAGGTTGGACCCAGACTCTGAAATTGTGAGGTGCTTTGAGCCGTCTTCAGAAGAGCTTCTGGAAGTGTAGAGTACCACATCTGCCACATCATTGCAGCAGCAATAATGGCACATTCAGCGTAGAAAGGAGTCAGAGTTGTCTTATGTCGTTTTCTAAAAAGTCCGAAGTTTCCGGGAAGGACACAAGGAAAGTCCGACTGAGCGTATTTTGAAGACACCAATTCACCTAAGGGATATAATATATGGGCGGCGGCGATCCAAAAGCAAGCGGCAAACATTCCTGCTAGGGGAAAGTAAACTTTTGTCTGTTGAGGAATGCTGCATCATAGTAGTTTCTGAGGAATAACATCCAAAATATTATTACAGTGGCGAATGTGAAATTTGCCAGCAAATATCCTACAAGAACAACATTGGCAACTACGGAATTGTCGAACTTTATGAGGCATATGATGTCAGCAATAGTTGGTATGGGAACGTTGATCACGGTTATTGTGCCAAAAATGTAGAAGGTGTTCAGCAGAGACATGTGTGGTTTGTGGTACAGTTGATGTACCTCTCTGATAGGATTCGCCCTCCTATCCGTAGAAGACGACAGAGGTGAAAATATATTTTCCAGTTCGGCCTCACCATCTTCATCGTTATCCGTAAGATGCGGTAGAAGGCCTACGGCATGGGCACAGTGTCGGCATCTCAATGGCCAGAAGATTTCCTGCTTCTTATGAAAACTGTCTCTCTTTCGAACAACATACCATGCAAACATTATTAAGAATATCAGGATGACTGTGAGACAGAGCCGAGTGATGAAGTAGGATAAATCCCCGCGCAGCGAATCTTTGTCGTTTACTTCAAACGGTATGTTTGGGAGGACAGCGGCACATATTCCCAAACTGAGTATAAAGCACAGCAACAACGAGCCTTGGTAGAGAGACCGGTTTACCCTGCCATTTGCCTGCTTTGAATTAAACTCCATTTTTCACTTCTCGCGGAATTCAATAATTACTGGGAGCAAGTTCGTCGTTCAGCTTCTCCTTGACTCGATTTAAAAAAAGATATGGCATACTAACAAAAGCTGACTGGAAAAAAGGACATTGGAGTTTCTGTTCAACCTTCGAAACTGACTGCTTGAGCTAGGCCAAATCATAGATTTTTAACTGTTTTTATGATCCAGAAGCTGATGCTTACGCTTTGTTATTTGAAAAGAAATAGGTAATTGATACAAACATAACATGTCACTTTATGATTAAAAGAACACCTAATATCTGTTATCCCTATTAAATAGAGGTTGTATACAGCGAAACCGAAACATCCATTAACAACATGTTCAGCACCATGTAAACGATGAATTAAATTGAAATAAACTATTTTTTATGAATGTGGATTGAAAAAATATAAGGGATTTTTTGTTGTTTTTGTTTTTTATTCATTAGCAGCAGGATGGTGAAAATTGCTATAAATTTGTAATTTCGGTACGTCGATCAAAATCAGTGGCGCAACAGGGGATGGGGGTACAAGTGAATAAAGTGAGGACGAGCCAACTTCTTTACAATGTCTGAAAATCTGAAATCCTTCCCATTGAGAAGAATTTCTGATTTTCAGACAAATGGTTTAACCACGTCACACAAAATATGGGCTCTCTTTTTTAGTGGGCTTTTACTTGCATGACAACCCGTGGTCACATTTTGACGATGAAGCAATAATTCATTTATCCAAATCCGAACGGGCTGTATTCTACTCATTCAGTTTACTCTTGACCTAGGTTTATAATTACTTTTATCAGACGAAAACTTAGACCCCTGACCGATGTTGAACCCGATTTTCAACAAAAGCTTGAACAAAGCGTCGGGTTTGAATTTTGGTACAATATGAGCCAATGAGCTTTTTTTCCTTTACTACCAGATTACAGCAAGTTTTGCCTCGCATAAACGAGTATACAGATTTTTTTCTACTCTCTCTCTCTCTCTCTCTCTAAAGGTGTTTATCTGGTTGGATACAGTTTTTTGATGGGAAAGTACTCTTAGTACCCCCTCTGATATATAAAAAAAAAAACGAGCGTAGATTATCACAAAAATATCCAACTCTAAAATATTTGTCGACCACCTCTATCTTATTTCCTACTTATTCGTGAAATCCAATGAGAAAAGGGGATTAACGAGCCCCCGATTAAAATAGCCCCCTACTCACACACGAATACAAACGCCCACACACATGAACACATACGCACACACACAAGAATACAATCCTGTTTTAACAATATACCAAAAGTGTACAAAATTATTATTCTTAGTGCGGACAAGAATCACAGAATTTTATACTTTGAAGTAAAAAGTGTTTACTTAAAAAAAATATTTAAAAAACATTGAAGCTATAAGGAGCTGAATTACATGGAATAATTATAATATATGAATCATGCAAAACCGTACAGAATAGAACACAAATGGACAGAAACCTATCAACAAGAATCATATCGACTATGCGACAAAATAAGCAGGTGCACAGTGGAGAAGGAAGAACAGAGAGACAGAGACAGAGATAGCGGGGGGGGTATTGGAAAGAGAGTTATGTGGAGATAGAGGGAGGGAGAGAGAGAGAGAGAGAGAGAGAAAGAGAGAGAGAGAGAGAAGGACATATTCAAAACAAGGTTTGACTCTTGAGAGTAAATTCAGCCACATACAATCTATTCATACTTTATTCAAGTGAAGAGGGAGAGATAAAGTAGGAAAATTAACGCAAATGGAGACTGAGGTGAAGGGAGAAAAAAGGAGGAGGGAGGGAGGTAATATTCCACTTCTCGCTGCCGAAATATGAAGCAGTGGTCACCAATTTCATGTACATGTTTTGCCCCAGGCTACCCCGACTTGTACGTCTGTGACTTTTGTACCAATATATTTGTTCGATGTAAAAATTGGAACAAACTGATGTTAAATACTCGGGATCTAAGGGAAATTACGGCAACTTGTTTTAAATAGGCGATTAACATTTATGATTTGTTAATCCAAGGTTTTATGGTTGACTTTTTTAAATCTTGGACAAAATGATACTACATTAAGCAGATTTCATTGGGGTCGCACTGTCGAAAGTCTTCGGATGCCGATCGAGTTCAAAGTATATACTTGATTATATTGTACGCGGAGCGGAGAATACCAAACATTCGGTGTTTACATGTATAACATGTATTACATGCAGCATGATATCACGTGTAGTATATGGGGAATTTTCGCTGACCTAGTTGGAAGGAAGTTGGTCACAGCTAAATTATTTTTCAAACGGAATGTAAGCTTTGAAATTATATGAATTCAGCTCAATATGGCGGAGAGTTCAACGGAGAGCGGGAGAATGGTATTAGCAGATTAACAATTTCCTTCCTCCATAAAACGCCTGTCATAGATGCATATAGCATTAATCTTTATAGTCTATGCGTTGTATGCGGCATATCATATATTGCGTGGTTCCGAGTATGTGAAGTTTACATAGGACCAATAAGACCCCGTTTACACACAGCAACATAATACAAATCTTCTTTCGTTTCAGTTTCCTGAAATATTACTCCAAAAGGATAAGCTTATAGTGAAAATGACTTTCAGCATGCAGTGCTTGAGTTCCGGATTGAACTCTCAAATTATGTAAAAGAAAACATATACATCGGAACCATTTGAGGGCATTTTAAAGAGGGGGTAATCTTTAAATCTTAAATCAGTATGGTTATCAACCGTCATACCATTCTTCTTGTTTCTGATGGCCTCAGATCATTTTATGTATTATAAGAATTGCAAAAAAATCAAGAATTATATTATCACATTTTTCATGAGGACTTGGCGCATTATAGATACTCTATATTATGATGATGATGATGATTATAATAATTGTAATAATATTGTCAATGCACTATTGCCCATACAATTGTAATATTTAACCTAACCTCTGCTCATGGAGTGATTGTGCAGGGGATTATGATTTATTATTGATTGTTAAAGCCCCTCTAAAGTGTTGTAAGCCCCCAAAATTTGATGTCAAAATGTCACTTAAATTGTATCACAATATGAAAGAGGATGTCATTTAAGGCACACCTCTGCATGGTTTTTCAAAACAAATGTGTTTGAAGTCGAATATTGATGAAAGAATATAAAATGACATCCTTTTTCACATTATGATACAATGTAAGCTAAATTTTGACATCAATTTGTTTTTCGAATTTAGGGGTCCCAACACCTAAGAGGGGTTTTAAGTTTATATCTTCTCAGAACTTCATTGATTAATCTAAAGAGTAACAGAGATTGATTCATATAGGTTTTTAGAAGATACACGTTATCAAGACATGTGTAGTCCCTGTGGTGGTTGGTGCATTAGGCGTGATCACAAGCTATCTTCCTGGTTATCTGAAGGAGATTGAGGTTACCAAAAATATAAAACTCCTGCAGAAAGCAGCTCTGCTTGATAACGTAAGACTCGTACGAAAAGTACTTGAGGCCTAAGGCTACAGTTTGTAGCATGCCCTTAGTATGCTAATTAGAAGAAAAAAACCAGCATAAAACCAACCGAAAGCAGCTCTGCTTTGTAACATAAGACTCGTACGAAAAGTACTTGAGGCCTAAGGCTACAGTTTGTAGCATGCCCTTAGTATGCTAATTAGATAAAAACCAGCGTAGAACAAGCTAAGATATTGATGATATAATAATGATTATGATTATAATAATAATAATAATGTTGATGATGATTTATGGTTATAATAATGATAACGATAATAATAATAACAACACCAATGATAACAAAAATATTCATAAACCAGTAGTTGTTTCACCCGAAATGATACCTAATGTAAAAATGCCTGTCTTTAGAATTAATTTCTTTTATCAGCTTCAATACTTAGTTGTGAAGAAGGTAGATGTGTGCGTATGTAGTGGCAGCCATTCAGACACCGTGCAGGGCCTCATCCAGCAGATCGAAGAGGACATGACGGACGTTGTAGGAAGCGTGAGGTTTCAGACTCTCCCTTACAACGTCAGAGACTTGGATGTGTTTGATTTCAGTGGGATAGATGTTCTACTTCTCTGTCATTGTATAGAGAACAGGCGATTCTCAATTACCAACGTTACTGATGCTCTTTATGATGGTTTCTTACCGAAGGCCAAGAAGTTTGTGGGTAAGTTCACTTGACGGTCAAATTCAAGCACACCATAGAAGTGTTAACCCCCTTTAAAAGGGTAAGGAGCAGTAGCATTTTTTCTGTCACGAAAATGGTTAATAAAACCATTTAATCATACTGGAAGCAAGGTGTACACTGTTGCATCCTAAAAATATAAATAGTAATTATTTTTAAAGCATTGTCATTCCTTGACCCTTCCAATTATTGTACTTCTGTCAACACTTTTCTGTTTTTGAGTGAAGCGATATACTCTTATGAATTAAAATTGTGCAGGAAAAAAGTATGACATGTGCTTTATGGGCTGACGAAAAATGTTTTAATATATAGATAGCAATTCAAAACAAGCCAGAATATTCAGGCATTCTTCAACCCACAATGCAGATTAACAGTATCTCTTGAAGTACAATTCCATCATCAGATGTGGAGGCGCGATAGCTCGGTCGGTAGAGCAGTGGTCTCACCGGATTGGTGACCCGGGTTCGAAACCAAGTCGATGCGCTATAGTCCCCTTTGGTAAGGCATTAATCCTTACTACCAGGTCCCTCGGAGAGAACATAAACCCGTCGGCCGTCTGGTTGCTTACTAACAAGCATTTATGATTTCTTAGCAGTCAGGTAAAATAAAAACCACCACAATATATCAAGTCAATACGCCCTTAGACACTAAACTGAGTGATTTGGGGACATTGTAAGGCAGTATGGTTTTTTCTCATTTTATTGTCCCGTCGTAATCTTCATCACGGGCTATTTTCTCATTCTAACTCTTTTGCATAGGGAAGAGCAAAGTTGGGGTGATCGCCCATGATTTTCCTGAGGAGGCACGCACAGGAGAAAATCTGACTTCTCGGATGGAATCATTCCGTAACAATCAGGAGACAACATTTACGAGTTCTTCCGTAGCTCTAATCGGTGGTCGTCTCCATCAGGTTCCCGTAGAGATTAATCAAGAACAGCTTAACGAACTCAAACAATTCTTTCGTCTTGCTTCATCACCCCCGCCTGAAGAGGCTGCAGAAGTTTGCCTATGGAAACGATCATGCATTTTATGCCTTCCATTTGTCCTATGCTGCCTGCATGAAGATGTGTCCATGTTGTAGGCCTCGGCAGAATGTTGGATGCCTTGATTACTCTGTTCAACATGATGGTTCCCCTTACGTTATTAACAGAGATGACAATATGGCATGAGCGCCTAATCTACCGAAGCCGCGAATCCACAAAAGTAATCTCATACCGCATTTGCTTTTGAAGAGAAAGACGGTATAGAAGAAACAGATCACATTTCCTGAAACAAAGTCACTAATGCTTAGCTTAATGTCGATCACAGCGTGCAGTTCTCCAGCATATCGCATCTTAATACGTCAAACGTGCACAAGTCATGTGTTGCAAAAACGAGGCGGGCCTAGCTCCCGTCACTCGAAAATCATTCTTAAAAAATAGTTTTGTTATTTCAGGAGCGTGATATTGTTTAGGGGGGGGGTAGATTTTTCTTATCAAGGTTATTCAGGTCATGAAGTAATCATTTCTGTACTAACTCCTGAGAGAAAGTGTGTATATTGTTGTTGATGTTCTTCTTCTTCTTTGTCTTCTTTTTGTATTCTATTTATCTAGTGGCATTCGTTGTTGAAAGTTATAAACATCCTGAAACTGAGCCGCACTAAGAAATATATTCAAAGGACCAGAGAATACTGCTTGTTTAATCTGAAATTGTACATGGCACTTTTACATTTTCACCACGAAAATAAATATAGAAATAATATGGAAATACTTTGTTGATGCAAAGTATATGTTTTATAACATGTATACCGTACTATATTGATGGCTATACCGTAATATATTGATTATCTCATGAATTATTCTTATTTCATTCCGGTAGAGTGCATTTATATGTTTAATATTTTCAAAGTAATTATTATCATTTTAATATTATAAGGCATTATTCTTGGGTTCCAAAATGGGTTGTGGGCCGGTAGTTTTAATAGAAGCAGAAAAAATGAGACAAACCGGTCAGTGAAAGTTTGAGCAAAATCCGATTGAAATAAGTAGTTATACATTTTTGAAGTTGCTTTATCAAACAAATATAAACGTATTTAGCAACCCTGTAAGGTATATCTTGCGAAGTCGTCTCCAATTTGCTCTGTACAGAATATTTCATTAGCTTTCATGTTCTTAGATATTGGTGAGGAAATGTTATTCTTACAGAGCATATGGGAGAGGACCTCGCAAGATACGTTACATAGCTGCCAATTAGCGTTTGATTGTACATTCAAAAATTCAAAACTTTCCAATTTTCAATCGTTTTCTGCTCAAATTTTTACTGACATGTTCCTCTAATTTGTCTGCTTCTATTGAAACCACCTTAATATCAGGGTGGACTTCCCCTTCTTATCTTCCACTGTAGATATTAATGGCAGATATGGTGTAGCATGTCGTATTATATCATGAGAAATTAATTATATAATGGTTTAACTTTAAGATAATAATAGAAAACTTTTCAGTTGGAAAATATTGATTTTTTTTTAATGAAATGAAGTTCAATTAATAAAATCCATTATATTGCTGTATCATTTCATTTCTTTTAATTTATCATGTAGCCTTCTCTTCGAATTGCAGAATACCCTCATAGTGACATTACCAGTTATCTCCATAATGTGTTGTGATCTCAAAGTTTTAAGTGAAACTCTTAGCCTTCTCGATACATAAACTATTCTATTAAAAACTTTCACTGACCAGGCTGTTTCTATGATTTGTTTGCTTTACTTATTTACTCCCTTTAATGTTGAACAAATCACTGCCTTTTTGTATATTAGTGTAATGTTTATAAACTTTAAACAAATATAATGAGAGCCGCTGTTGCAGGTAGGCCTACAGTTGATTTAGTTTGTCTATTTTCCTTTGCGGGAAAAAAGGGTTCATTGGAGTGCTTGTTATTTTGTGATGCACATAAAATAGCGCGTAACAGCAGTTAAACTGTTACAGAAGGGCACATGTTTTGGTCATGAAAGATATAAACTCGGAAGGCACATCAGACGAAGAAGGGGTTTACATCGGCATTGACTAGAATACAGGAGGGGTAGGCATATTCATGACTTCGACGAGTCAATGTTTTTCCTTCTCGATTTGAAAACAGGAACGCTCCTTAGCCCCTCCATCAAGGCTCCATCACCGCTTGTACTTAACCCTCATTTGACAAAAAAAGGATAAAGCTTAGCCTATGCTTAATGAGCTTTAAAAAATCTATAACCAAATCCCCTATTGCTCTGCGCTCCAACAAAAGGGGCGAATGCTCTTTTACCCTTATCCGGTAACTTAGTCTTAGTTCTGAAACAAAATCCTGGATTTAGCTCATGCTGCAATGATAATTATAAACCTTTAGGTCAGTCAGGAACCCCATGAATTTAACAAGCCGATCGCCTGACTGATTATCAAGATATTTATGATTGGAAATCCGACGAAACCAAATTTTGCGTTTGCCAAACGGTTTTCATAACACTACAGTCTATTGGGGGAAACGAGTATGGTAAAACCGGTCACTCAAAGATTTGTACTTTTTTGAGGTACTTCTTGTTCATTTTTTAAGCGCGATTTTGGGGGGCTTCATTATTACACCATATCACAAACACATAGCTAGGGCCGTGCATCTCAGATTTTACATTTTTAAACGATGCCTTTAAAGGGGCATGTTCCCCATATTCCAGAGGGCGCTCAAAATACGTACGCGCTGGCGGACGGCGCTATCAGGCCCCCCCCCCCCCGCAAAAAAAAAAAAAAAAAAAAAAAAAGAGAGAGAAGAAAGGAAAAGAAGGGAAAGGGAAAGAGGAGAGAAGGGAAAGAAAGAAGAGGAAGACAAAAAGAAAAGGGGGAAAAAGGAGATCGGGGGCCGAAAGGGCCTTGCCTCCCAGGCTGTTGACCCTTCCCCCCCCCCCCAATCAAAAAAATAAGAGAGAAAGAAGGAAAGGGAAAGAAATGACATAATTTCCGAGATTTTTCCTCACTCTTTAGTAAATACGTTTCTATGTGTTTGTTGGAGAATGACAAATTACTAAATTTACAGCCAGGCAAGAAATATGATTCTTGAGATTCCTACATGTCAGGCCCGAGGTGGGGCGGGGATTGGGAGCCTCGAGCTCCCTCCCCGCCCCCCCCCCCCCCCCCCACTTGTTTGAAAAAGTATATTAAAGAGAAATAAAATAGAATGAGAGCAAGAAAGAAAGAATAGTTAACTGCCAGTGTTAAAAATTAATGAGGCATCTAAATATGCTCATCTGACCGTGATTAAATGCCTAAAACCCCTAAGCTCCCGGGGGCTCTGCCCCTGGATTCCACCTAGGACCCTACGGCGGGCCCTTGGATGTTCATCTGACGGTAATTAAATGCCTAAAATCCCTGATTTTTTAGGGCTCCGCCCCCTGGTACCCACGCCAAATAGTGACCGTCCAATGTCATAAAATAATAAGGTATAACAAAAAAATGCTCATCTGACCTTAATTAAACGCCTAAAACCCCTGAGCCCCCTCGACCCCACCAGGGGCCCTAAGGCGGGCCCCTGAATGCTTATCTGACCGCAATTTAATGCCTTAAACCCCTGAGCTTGCGGGGTCGGGCAAGGTATCAAAATGTGTTTATCTGACCGCAGGCGCGTAGCCAGGGGGGGGGGGGCGGTCCCCCCAAATCGGAAGAGGACGTAGGAAGAAAAAGGAGCAGACAAAGAACACCTTTGAAAAAAGGATTAAGAGTATAGAGAACGGTACAACGCATCGTCTTCTTTCTCTAATAATTTAATGAAACGTCAAAGCTTCGCTCAGGAAGGGAGGGGGGGAACTGAATTCAGACAAGGATTAAGAATCAAGAACGGTACAGCGAATCGTCTTCATTCTCTCATAATTTTGTGAAACGTCAAAGCTTCCGCGCGGAGCGCGGGAGTGGGGAACCTGAATTCAGACGAGGATTCAGAGGGAAGAACGGTAATATGAATCTTTAATGATTTAATGAAACGTAAAATCTTCCGCGCTTCGCGCGGGATGGAGGGAAAACTAAATTCCGACGAGGATTATTTTCGAGAACGGTACAACAAATCGTCTTCTTTCTCTAATGATTTAATGAAAATTAAAAAACTTCCGCGCTTCGCGCGGCAGGGGGGAACCTGAATTTAGACGAGGATTAAGAGTCGAGAACTGTACAGCCAATCGTCTTCTTTCTCTCATAACATTATGAAACTTAAAAGCTTCTGCGCTACGCGCGGGAAGGGGGGGGGACCTGAATTTGGACGAGGATTAAGAGTCGAGAACTGTACAACGAATCGTCTTCTTTCGAATGATTTATTGAAACGTAAAAGCTTCCGCGCTTAGCGCGGGAGGGGGGGGAACTGAATTCAGACGAGGATTAAGAGTCGAGAACGGTACAACGAATCGTGTTCTTTCTCTAATGATTTAATGAAACGTAAAAGCTTCCGCGCTTCGCGCGAGATGGGGGGGGAACCTGAATTCAGACGAGGATTAAGAGTCGAGAGCTCTCCAAAGAATCGTAATAATTTAATAAATCGTGAAATTTTCTTGTGAAACGTCAAAGCTTCCGCGCAAAGCGCGGGAGGGGGGGGGGAAACCTGAATACAGACGAGGATTTAGAGGCGAGAATCGTAATACGAATCTTTAATGATTTAATGTTACCTTCCGCGCTTCGCGCGGGATGTAGGGGAAACTAAATTTCGACGAGGATTATTTTCGAGGACGGTATAACGAATCGTCTTCTTTCTCTAATGATTTAATGAATCGTAAAAGCTTGCACGCTTCGCGCGGAAGGGGGAAAACTGAATTCGGACGAGGATTAAGAGTCGAGAACATTACTGTACAACGAATCGTCTTCTTTCGAATGATTTATTAAAACGTAAAAGCTTTCGCGCTTAGCGCGGGAGAGGGGGGGAACTGAATTCAAACAAGGATTAAGAGTCGAGAACTGTACAGCCAATCGTCTTCTTTCTCTCATAATCTTATGAAACTTAAAAGCTTCCGCGCTTCGCGCGGGGAGGGGGGGGGGCCTGAATTCGGACGAGGATTAAGAGTCGAGAACTGTACAACGAATCGTCTTCTTTCGAATGATTTAATGAAACGTAAAAGCTTCCGCGCTTCGCGCGGCAGGGGGGGGGGGACTGATTCAGACGAGGATTAGGAGTCGAGAACGGTACAACGAATCGTGTTCTTTCTCTAATGATTTAATGAAACGTAAAAGCTTCGGCGCTTCGCGCGAGAGGGGGGGGGGAACCTGAATTCAGACGAGGATGTTCTTTCTCTAATGATTTAATGAAACGTAAAAGCTTCCGCGCTTCGCGCGAGAGGGGGGGGGGAACCTGAATTCAGACGAGGATTAAGAGTCGAGAGCTCTCCAAAGAATCGTAATAATTTAATAAATCGTAAAATTTTTCTTGGGAAACGTCAAAGCTTCCGCGCGAAGCGCGAGAGGGGGGGGGGGAACCTGAATTCAGACGAGAATTCAGAGGCGAGAACGGTAATACGAATCTTTATTGATTTAATGTTACCTTCCGCGCCTCGCGCGGGATGTAGGGGGAACTAAATTCCGACGAGGATTAGTGTCGAAAACGGTACAACGAATCGTCTTCTTTCTCTAATGATTAAAGGAAACTTACACTCAAAAAAAAAAGTGCTAAATTTAGCACTTAAAGATTCAATTTTAGCACTTTTTAGGAGCTCGCATAGTGACTGCACTCGAAGTGCTGAGTTAGCACTTGCACCCGGGCTACTTTGCTAGCACCCAAAGGAGCTGACTGTTGTGCTAAATTTAGCACTTAAAGATTCAATTTTAGCACTTTTTAGGAGCTCGCATAGTGACTGCACTCGAAGTGCTGAGTTAGCACTTGCACCCGGGCTACTTTGCTAGCACCCAAAGGAGCTGACTTGACCGCAATTTAATGCCTTAAACCCCTGAGCTTGCGGGGTCGGGCAAGGTATCAAAATGTGTTTATCTGACCGCAGGCGCGTAGCCAGGGGGGGGGGGGCGGTCCCCCCAAATCGGAAGAGGACGTAGGAAGAAAAAGGAGCAGACAAAGAACACCTTTGAAAAAAGGATTAAGAGTATAGAGAACGGTACAACGCATCGTCTTCTTTCTCTAATAATTTAATGAAACGTCAAAGCTTCGCTCAGGAAGGGAGGGGGGGAACTGAATTCAGACAAGGATTAAGAATCAAGAACGGTACAGCGAATCGTCTTCATTCTCTCATAATTTTGTGAAACGTCAAAGCTTCCGCGCGGAGCGCGGGAGTGGGGAACCTGAATTCAGACGAGGATTCAGAGGCAAGAACGGTAATATGAATCTTTAATGATTTAATGAAACGTAAAATCTTCCGCGCTTCGCGCGGGATGGAGGGAAAACTAAATTCCGACGAGGATTATTTTCGAGAACGGTACAACAAATCGTCTTCTTTCTCTAATGATTTAATGAAAATTAAAAAACTTCCGCGCTTCGCGCGGCAGGGGGGAACCTGAATTTAGACGAGGATTAAGAGTCGAGAACTGTACAGCCAATCGTCTTCTTTCTCTCATAACATTATGAAACTTAAAAGCTTCTGCGCTACGCGCGGGAAGGGGGGGGGGGGACCTGAATTTGGACGAGGATTAAGAGTCGAGAACTGTACAACGAATCGTCTTCTTTCGAATGATTTATTGAAACGTAAAAGCTTCCGCGCTTAGCGCGGGAGGGGGGGAACTGAATTCAGACGAGGATTAAGAGTCGAGAACGGTACAACGAATCGTGTTCTTTCTCTAATGATTTAATGAAACGTAAAAGCTTCCGCGCTTCGCGCGAGATGGGGGGGGGAACCTGAATTCAGACGAGGATTAAGAGTCGAGAGCTCTCCAAAGAATCGTAATAATTTAATAAATCGTGAAATTTTCTTGTGAAACGTCAAAGCTTCCGCGCAAAGCGCGGGAGGGGGGGGGGGAACCTGAATACAGACGAGGATTTAGAGACGAGAATCGTAATACGACTCTTTAATGATTTAATGTTACCTTCCGCGCTTCGCGCGGGATGTAGGGGAAACTAAATTTCGACGAGGATTATTTTCGAGGACGGTATAACGAATCGTCTTCTTTCTCTAATGATTTAATGAATCGTAAAAACTTCCACGCTTCGCGCGGAAGGGGGAAAACTGAATTCGGACGAGGATTAAGAGTCGAGAACATTACTGTACAACGAATCGTCTTCTTTCGAATGATTTATTAAAACGTAAAAGCTTTCGCGCTTAGCGCGGGAGAGGGGGGAACTGAATTCAAACAAGGATTAAGAGTCGAGAACTGTACAGCCAATCGTCTTCTTTCTCTCATAATCTTATGAAACTTAAAAGCTTCCGCGCTTCGCGCGGGGAGGGGGGGGGGCCTGAATTCGGACGAGGATTAAGAGTCGAGAACTGTACAACGAATCGTCTTCTTTCGAATGATTTAATGAAACGTAAAAGCTTCCGCGCTTCGCGCTGCAGGGGGGGGGGACTGATTCAGACGAGGATTAGGAGTCGAGAACGGTACAACGAATCGTGTTCTTTCTCTAATGATTTAATGAAACGTAAAAGCTTCGGCGCTTCGCGCGAGAGGGGGGGGGAACCTGAATTCAGACGAGGATGTTCTTTCTCTAATGATTTAATGAAACGTAAAAGCTTCCGCGCTTCGCGCGAGAGGGGGGGGGAACCTGAATTCAGACGAGGATTAAGAGTCGAGAGCTCTCCAAAGAATCGTAATAATTTAATAAATCGTAATTTTTTTCTTGGGAAACGTCAAAGCTTCCGCGCGAAGCGCGAGAGGGGGGGGGGGAACCTGAATTCAGACGAGAGTTCAGAGGCGAGAACGGTAATACGAATCTTTATTGATTTAATGTTACCTTCCGCGCCTCGCGCGGGATGTAGGGGGAACTAAATTCCGACGAGGATTAGTGTCGAAAACGGTACAACGAATCGTCTTCTTTCTCTAATGATTAAAGGAAACTTACACTCAAAAAAAAAAAAGTGCTAAATTTAGCACTTAAAGATTCAATTTTAGCACTTTTTAGGAGCTCGCATAGTGACTGCACTCGAAGTGCTGAGTTAGCACTTGCACCCGGGCTACTTTGCTAGCACCCAAAGGAGCTGACTGTTGTGCTAAATTTAGCACTTAAAGATTCAATTTTAGCACTTTTTAGGAGCTCGCATAGTGACTGCACTCGAAGTGCTGAGTTAGCACTTGCACCCGGGCTACTTTGCTAGCACCCAAAGGAGCTGACTTTTGTGCACTTAAAGTGCCAAGTTTTGCTCTCTTTTGGGTGCTAGCAGAATAGCCCTTGTGCAAGTGCTAACTCATGCGTTGTTTGACATGCCCCATCTACATTTGGTATGTGGTCAAGGTGGATGTCCTTCGTCATTTACCACTTTCAACTCTTACAGGAAACATTTATTAAACCAACATCCACAAGAAGAACCTGAACCTGAAGTTGTACAGGGTATGGAGGGTCTAGTTGATGCTGATTTGGGTGTTGCTGTTGGTGAAGTGCATAATCCTGCAGCAGATGATGCATTTGATGATGATGATGATAGGATAGGCCTACTACAAGAACAAGATGGAGCAATGCATAATGACAGTACAAGACACTATGAATATGACAGACAATGAAAGCGGACAAAATATACAGTTCCTTAGGTAGACAAAGGAACATCCCTTCACTGCTATTATGTAAAAATGTGTAGAACAGGTGTCACATGCATATTCACCTGTTCTACACATTTTACATAATAGCAGTCAAGGGATGTTCCTTTGTCTACCTGAGGAACTGTATATTTTGTCCGCTTCCATTGTCTGTCATGTTCATAGTGAGACCAGCTGCATTTTTCATTGGTTCTCTTTTATCAAACACCAACATGACCCATGCTATGACAAACAGAGTGTTATCTGCTGCAACAGCTTTGAATACTGATGTTGTTGACAGTTTAAGGAGCAAAGTTATTCAGACTTTTGAGGCCTTGGGTATTGACCTGGAGAATGAAGAATGTAAGAATCTCTTAGCTGAATTTGATTCAAAAACAAATATTCACAAGGTAACAGCTATTATACTAACCGACCAATCAGATCAGGTTATGCAGTCAGCACTCGATGTTAAGTGCTGCATATTGTTATAGCACTCGTTTTCTGCACTCAAATATTCAGCACGTTTCGGTTTCCTTGTTAAAGTTAACTTGTCAAGTGCTGATTTTGGCACTTTAAGTGCAGAATCTCACTCAGCACCCAACATTTAGCACCTCAGTTTTTTGCGTGTAAAAAGCTTCCGCGAGAAGCGCGGGAGGGGGGAACCTGAATTCAGACGAGGATTAAGAGTCGAGAACTCTCCAAAGAATCGTAATAATTTAATAAATCGTAAAATTTTTCGCGCTTTGCGCAAGAGGGGAAAAACTTAATTCAGACGAGAATTATTTTTGCGAAGGGTACAACGAATCTTCTTCTTTATCTAATAATTTAACGAAAAAGGAAAAAACTTCCGCGTTCGCGGAGGAGGGAGGGGGAAACTCGCCCCTCCCTGCACCGACCCCCCCGCATTACGTCACTGTTGGTCACCATTACGTACCAATATTTGGCTCGCATAATTTCAAATTTGGGCCCCCCCCCCTAAGAAATCCTGGATCCGCGCCTGGGCGCTATAGCTGCCTTTTGACACCAACATAATACGGATACATGCAGATGGCATGTTCCAATAACTATACTGGCGGGAACGTGCCCCTTTAATAACTGCATCAGGAGATGCATTGTTCTCTGTCCACTTAGAACAATTTTTTAAAACGCATTTTTAATAATCAACTGCTTTTGCATGGCTGTTGCACATGAGATGTCATGTTGGTGATGTTGTTACCTGTGCTATAATTCCTGATATTTCATTCATTTAACGTAATGTTTGCAGTGGTTATTAATTTGGTGATCATTTTTGTACGGCGTCACCCTCGTCTCTTGCACCAAAGATCACATTGATTAACGTTCCCGCGTCATTTCTAATATTTATGGAAAGAAGAAAAATCTCGAAAAATATCATTTATGTTAACAAATTCCTGAATTGATTCTATTTTCTTGTGGATTTGTTATTTCTACAATTTGAATCTGCAAATATACTTTTCGTTTTTGAAGTAATTTATAATCGAAACTCTAATATTATCAAAAACGGGCAATTGTTTCTTTATTTTACAAGTATACACCATCTGTCGTACCACAATCAGTATACAATTCAATGCATAATTATTTGAACCTCTTAAACCAAATAATTTATCTTGAAATGAAAATGTTAATTTATTTCTGGTTCCAATATAAAGCCAGTGCTCCAACCTATCCCAAATATGTTTAACATGCGTACAATCACATAGCAGATGTATAACTGTTTCAATCTGTTTATTACAAAACGTACATTCTTTTCTTGGGACTAAATTCATTTTAAACAGTAGATCATTCGTATATAATATGCGTTGCAAAACTTTAAATTAAAACCATCGTAAGCCCACATCAATTGTACAATTACTATATCCATTTTATTCTTAGTGCAGACAAGGATCACAGAAGTGAAAAATATTACCCCCCCCCCCAACAAAACAACAAAAACAACAAAAACAACAACAACATCAACAACATTCTAGCTATAAGGAGCTGAATTTAATACATGGAATAATCATAAAATATGAATCATGCAAAACAGTACAGAGTAGAATACAAATGGAAACGTATTAGTTTACATTTGTATTCTACTCTGTACTGTCGATGTGATTCTTGTTAATAACAAGAATCCCATCGACTTTGCGGCAAAATAAGCAGATACACAGTAGAGAAGGGAGAACAGAGAGACTAGAGATGGAGAAAGAGAGAGCGGGGGGGGGGGGTGAAAAGAGAGGTATATGGAGATAGAGGGAGGGAGAGAGAGAGAAGGACATAATTATTCAAAACAAGGTTCTATGTTTTAGAGTAAATTCAGCTTAATAAAATCTATTCATACTTCATTAAAGTGAAGAGGGAGATATAAAGTAACAAAATTAATGTCAAATGGAGAGGTGAAGGGAGAAAAGGGGGAGGAGGGAGGGAGGGAGATGATATTCCACTTCTCGCTGCCGAAAAATGAAGTAGTGGTCACCTATGGGTGTCGATCCCGGGGGGATGGGGGATATAGGTGGGGGATGGCCTGTAAAATAACCCCCCCCCCCAATAATTCACCATAACAAAATTTAAAAAATGAAGAGAAATTAATGATGAGAGCCCGATGAGAGTAGTTAATAGTTATTACTAGCAAGATGACCATCAATATACACATTTTGCTATCTCATTTTCATAATACATACATATATAAATAGAAAACGAAGTAAATAAGACAACCATATATAAGACAACAATAAATTGAATTCTCGCTCATACGGCTTCATCAGGAATTGATGAATTTATTCAATTAATTCAATCAACAGCATCATAGAAATGCAGTGCGCCAAATGTAAAGCCGCAGCGTTAACAAGCAACAAGCTAAATGTTAAGCGCGAAGCGCAAAAGTGCCAAAAAAAAATTAGAGAGTGGGAGAGAGCGATAATGAGAGACAGAGAGGATACAGGCGCGTAGCCAGGGGGGTGGTGGGGGCGGTCGCTCCCAAAAAAACGCCGGCCCAAAAGAGAGAGAGAGAGAGAAACAAGAAAGGAAGAGGACGTAGGAAGAAAAAGGATTAAGAGTCGAGAACGGTACAACGAATCGTCTCCTTTCTCTAATAATTTAATGAAACGTCAAAGCTTCCGCGCTTTGCACGGGAAGGGGGAAGGGGGAACTGAATTCAGAAAAGGATTAAGAGTCGAGAATGGTACAACTAATCGTCTTCTTTCTTTAATAATTGAATGAAACGTCAAAAGAAACTGAATTTAGACAAGGATTAAGAGTCGAGAACGGTACAACGAATCGTCTTCTTTCTTTAATAATTTAATGAAACGTCAGAGCTTCCGCGCTTCGCGGGGGGGGGGAGGGACTCCCCCTGCCTGCACCCACCCTTCGCGCGCTCTATAAGTGATTCGCACGCTTCACTACCGCCCCCCTAAAATAAAATCCTGGCTACGCTCTTGAGAGGATAATAACCCAGTATAGCAAGCCCATGTGGGACCCACATGGTTCCCATATTCTCTAAAATGTTATCTTTATTGAGGGTGACTTGAACAAGTTAATAACTTGGAAGGGAGGGGTGCAACCTGCCACACGCTTCTTCCTCTTGGTTGCTTTGATCCATTGCCGAAAATATGTTGGCACCTATCACCCCCCCCCCCCTCAACCACGGATACAAATCGACACCCTTGTGGTCAACTATTACATGTTTAGCCCCAGGCTACCCCCGACTTGTACGCCTGTGACTTTTGTACCAATATCATTATTGTTGTAGGATGTAAAATTGGAACAAATTAATGTTTGATACTTTACATATTTATGATTTGTTAATCCCAGGTTTTATGGTTATATTTTTAAATTTTAGATAAAATCACACTACGTGTAGCAGATTTTATTGTCACTGTCTAAAGTCTTTGTATGCCGATCGAGTTCAAAGTATATACTTGATGTTGTACGCGGGGCGGAGAATACCAAACATTCGGTGTTTACATGTATTACATGCAGCATGATATTACGAATAAGTTGGAAAAAACAATAGTCTCAGCTAAATTATTTTACAAACGGAATGTAAGCTTGTAAATTATATCAATTCAGCTCAATATGGCGGACGATTCAACAGAAAGCGGGAGAATGGTAAGCAGATTAAAAATTTCCTTCCTCCATGAAACGCCTGTCATAAATAAAAATGCAATAATGTGAAGTTTTGTGTATGTGAAGTTTACATGGGGCCAATAAGACCCCGTTCTCACACAGCAACATAATACAAATCTTCTTTCGTCTTAGTTTCCTGAAATTAATGTTTCTCCAAAAGGATAGGCCTATATAGTGAAGAAAAAAAACTTTCAGCACGCAGTGCTTAAGCTCCGGATTGAACTCTTAGATTATGTAAAAGAAAACATATACATCGGAACAATTTGAGGGCATTTTGAAGGGGAAAAATGTTCAAATCAGTATGCTTATTATCAACCGTCGTACTATTTTCTCTTGTTTCTAATGGCCTCAGATCATTGATGTACTGTTAAAGGAATTGCACAAAATCATTAATTATCTTTGAGTATTATAGATACTATACTAGATATATAGATGATAATGAAGATTATAATAATTGTAATAATAATAACAATAATAATTTGATTTGATTTGATTTGATTTATTTATTTCTGTTTGATTTTCTTTTTCTTCTGCATTTTTACAAATATATAACAAACAAATATTGCAAATTTACACATGACAAAAGAATACTGTCGAATAAAGTAAGGCTGGCTGTTACTAATCCAGCCATTTGATTGGTCAAAATTGGAGTCGTGATTTTAGCCATTCCCGTAAAGAAACAAAAAATGCCAATACCGGTTATTAGTCCAAGCGTGAGATCCCTCAAAATTTCGGTTACCATGAAAATAGTAAAATTTGCTGCGATACCCATTGGTTTACGTGTTAAAATGTTTTTTGCGCAGACGACCGCCGATCTCGATTGTAGCTAGGCCTAGATCTACATTGTAATGGCGAGATGTCGCCCCTTTGGAAATATAGAGACAAACCTGCTCTTTCATAAGACACCTCATTATCACCTACAGCATATTGCTCCGATTGTCTCATTTTCGCTCGCTCGATCACTGCAGCACAAACATAGCTCGTTCGACGTCACTACCAAACTAGCCAATCAGCTGTCAATGACGTCATATTGAATACGGCGGCAAAAATATTTTGTGAAATTATCGAGAAATTGACTATTTCTAATTGCAAACTAGTTTTATTTTTGGATGGAAAAACAGCCATTGTTATCTTGACATTCATTGAAGTCATCAGAATAGGGTAAGTTACTTCTCAGATGATTCAAGAGGTCCATTTTGTAGATAATTTTTTAATTTATTAGAATGTTCCACTGTGTTGCAGGGTACCGGGTGTATGTCATTGGGTGTGATGTGTTCGCGCGCTATAAGTACAGGCCACCGCGCCGTCGGGTGTATTCTCGTACTAATGTAGGTGCAAAGCTAGAATGGCTACCACGCCCACTTCCCTCTCTATGCCTTTCTGAACATTCCTTTCCTTCTCAATACAATAACTTTCACCTGCCTTAGTTATTCAAACCATACCGCCTCGCCATTTCCATTACGTAATCATTAAAAGGATCCGCATATACAACATTTTCCTGCTATACGTTGTACTGCAGGAAAATACAAATCTCCCTGGTATACCTTACAGTCCAAACGATAAATATGTGCCTTTAACGAAGCAGGCGACAATCGGCGTAGCAGACGACACTTGATAGTAATTTTGTATGTGAGATTGCTTTGCTAAATATAAATTACTTTGTTAATAAATATCAACTAAAATTTCTTTTACATTTCTTTAAACCATCATTGGTATTTAATAATTCATGAGTGAGTAAAAAAAACATACCAAACTATATAATTATATGAAATACTTGGTGGCAATTAGGGGAGTTTGACGTGATGACCGATTGCACCCCTTTGTTAATAACCGAATAGTCCATGGTGTGTCATGAATATACATGTTTTTGCTTACCTCGGCTAAATGTTTGCTTTTACTAAATTGAAAAATTACGGTGGGGGGGGTTGGATGAAATGGACATAATAAAATAGGCAGAAGTGATCTATGATAATTCATGCTTTTTATGTTTCGTGTGCTCGACCTATAATCTTCAAATCGCTTGGCAAACTGAGTCCAAAGTTAGACTTGTTTCACATGTGTATTATAGGCAATGACGAGCTTGCAACCTATTTTGAAAAATTACGGTGGGTGAACTTTCAAAAGTCAATGAGACATGAGGGCTCCAATGAAAGAGCTAGTGATAACGTACGTCGGGGTGGATGTGCTTTTCGTTTAAAAAAAAAATGAATTTTTAACGATTTAAAAAAAAAACGTCCATAGGCTAACATGTTAGGCTGCTGACTCTGACCATGCTCTGACGATAGGGGGCGTTGTGAAATGAGACTAAACGGAGCAATATGGCAGGGGGGTGTGGGGGTGCGACACCCGGTACCCCCACCTGTCAGGATATTGTCGGTAAAATTGCGCTGCCGTCGGGAAAAAAGGGAGAGGAAAAAAAAAAGGGAAAGGGAAAAGAAAAACAAGAAAGGGAAAGAAAGGAAAAAAAGAAAAAGAGGGAGAAGAAGAAAGAAAGGAAAAGAAAGAAAAGAAAGAAAAGGAAAAAAGAAGAAAAAATAGAAAGGGGAAACAAAAGAAACGGGAGATGTAAGAGAGAAGAGAGAGGGGAGGAAAGAGCCCGAGAGAGGAGGAGTGGGAGTAAAAGAGAGAGGGGGCTTGTTGGGTGGAGTCGTCTCGTCGAGGGAGCAAGAAAGACACGGGTAAATATGTTGCTGTGTCGGGTCAGCTGTGTCGGTATTCTTGATCGATCCTCGTTTACTATTTCAGTGCAGAAGTTTGAAGTCGGTGAGATGTATATTGTTGGTCGGCCGACAAGTTTTTTCCCCTACAATCTGTGACTTTTTATCCTCTGTGACGACTTCGACAGTGACTACAACTACAATACTTGTATTTTCTCGAAGTTTCACTTTCCTATAATATCAGCTAAAGAAAGCAAAGGTTAAAGGGAAGGGGGAAAACTGACTTCAGATAAGGATTATGAGTCGAGAACAGTACAACGAATCGTTTGCTTTCTCTCATAATTTAAGGAAAGGTCAAAGCTTCCGCGCTTTGCGCGGGAGGAGGGAATCTGGATTCAGACAAATCGCGAACGGTACAAAGAATCGTCTGCTATCTTGATTAAATATATGATTTTCCACAGTATAGAGAGAAGGGAAACCCTCCAAAAGCAAAAGAAATAGAATATAGATTGTTGGAAAATAGAAATGAAGAGAAAAAACTTTCATTGGAAAGAGACACACTTTCAATTCATTTAAGGAAATGGGAAGCTTTGGAAAGTTTAGAATAAATGTTTTCAGTTTTTAATTTTCTCAATATACAACTTCCTGACCCTCCTCTCTTCTCATTTTTTTTTCTTTCTTCTTTTTCTTCTTCTTTTTTCTCTTCTTTTCTTTTTCTTTTACGTTTGTTTGTTTGTTCGTTCTATGTTGGTGTATGTTTTGTATACTGTTGTACTTGTTATGTGTTTAAATGTTGTGTGGGGCGGGGGGTAGTAGGTGTTTTTTTTTTAGCTCTTTCTTTTTTTATATATATAATTTTGTTTGTCTCTAAAGGAAATTGAAGAGAAATATATAGGTTAACAGAATATTGTGGAAAAGAAATAATTATAGATTTATAATCAAACCGGTCGAGAAAATAGTTTTTTTTTTTTTTTTTTTTTTTTTTTGTGAAAATATAATTTTGTTTATGTGAATATTTTTTCATCTGTAAATGTGTAACTTTTGTATGTAAATGTAAAAGTTCATTGGCAAATTTATTAAGACCTATGTTAAAATTATTTTGTTACTTTGTATACAATGTTATAAATAATGTACAATTTGTATGCCTCCGTTACGAAGTAGCCGGAGTCATTATGTTTTCTGGTTGTCCGTCCGTCCGTCTGTCCGTCCGTCCGTCCGTACGTCCCGTTCTCGTGATCGCGTTATCTGAAGAACCGATTAATAGATTCCTGCCAAACTTTGGTCATGTATGTATCTTGCAGAGCCAATGAACTGATTAGATTTTGGGGTCACGAGGTCAAAGGTCAAAGGTCACATGGCTCATTATGTACGCAAAAACAGCTCGTGATCGCGTTATCTGAAGAACCGATTGATGGATTCCTGCCAAACTTAGGTCATGTATGTTACTTGCAGAGCCGATGAACTGATTAGATTTTGGGGTCACGAGGTCAAAGGTCAAAGGTCACAGGGCTCATTATGTATGCAAAAACAGCTCGTGATCGCGTTATCTCAAGAACAGATTGATGGATTCCTGCCAAACTTAGGTCATGTATGTATCTTGCAGAGCCAATGAACCGAGTAGATTCTTGGGTCATGAGGTCAAAGGTCAAATGTCATGGGCTCATTATGTATGCAAAAATAGCTTGTGAACGCATTCTCATTAGAACTGACAGATGGATTACTATTTAACTCAGGACATCTTACAGAGCCAATGAACTGAGTAGATTTTAGGGTCATGAGGTCAAAGGGTCATATATGTATATGAGAAATCGTTTGTAATTACGATATTCTGAGAACCTGTTAATGGATTACAATTGAACTTGATTTTGAAAAATTTCTTCTGTTTTGGTTTGTAAACTTGCTCTATGACGGAGGCATCATTTTGGACTGCGCGCAGTCGAAGTTCCATCTAGTTCTTTATGAGAGAAACGAATAAAAAAATCTATGAAAACAAAGATCTCTAATAATTTAAGGAAACGTCAAAGCTTCCGCGCTTCGCGCGAGAGGGGGAAATTGAATTCAGATAAATAGGGCTTATTAAGAATCGAAAACGATACAATGAATCGTCTGCTTTCTCTAATAATTTAAGAAAACGTAAAAGCTTCCGCGCTTCGTGCGAGATGGGGAAACTGAATTCAGATAAATAGGGCTTAAAGGGATAGTTGAGTTCAGTTTTCAGACCGGAAATGCCTTCAAAGTGCATGGTTATTGCTCTTATTCTTATCTATGACATTTTCTAGTGCCCTTATAGAACCTAAAGTTGCTATGAAGTTATTTTAGACCCCAAAATGTGTGAAATTTAGCCAATACGATCATACCAATTCAGCTCCACTTTAACAAAATACGGTGACCGTTAATTAATTATTTCATTAAAAATAACAGTTCATGGGCCGGCTAATTGTGGGTAATAGGCCTATAAGCAACACGAAAATGCCAACAAAAAAGGCCAACATCGGCATTGACTGAAATACGACGTAAAAGGCGTTTTTTCGTTTTTTTTTTCAACTGTTTTTTCAAGTTTTTCAAAATATCTAATATTTTGTGGTGGTACCCAAGTATTAGAAATCGTTATATTTCAGCCGTCTATATGAGCCGATTTTGATCAAACAAAGATGATTTTGTCATTTGAATATTATGTTCTTTCAAATTTGACACTCAGTCTTACATTAACTCACACAAAAATTATTTTGTGTAGCGCCCTCTGCAACAGAACTCAACTATCCCTTTAACTATCTTATGCCTGTTACGTTTGAATACAATACATAGGCCTACATCAGCTTTCAATAAATCAAAAATAAGTTGTGACATAATAATCTTTCTCCAAAATATCGAACTGGAGTATTCTGTTGTATTGCTTGTTTATGTACACTGTTGATCATAACGTTGGAATATTTTTGTTTTACCCCAATTTATGGAATTATTTTGACAATGATTTATTCCTAATAGATCTATATAATAGTATACATTCTCAGATGTTATTGAATAATAATTTTCCAGTGGTTTGTGACTGCTAAAGCATGTGTATGCTATTATGCTTATCAGCTAGGGGCCTACGCCCTTAAGTCATTAATGACAGTAATGAGGATTAATGCCCCACAAAAGGGCACTAATATAGCACATCAATATAGCACATCGACACGGTTTTGATCCTGCATGGGGCCTCACAGTTACGAGGCCATTGCTTTGCCACTGAACCATGACTGTACGCCACGGGGACTGTTTCCACAAATAAAATAAAAAACAAAGAAAATGCAATAAATTTTCAATAATTCATTGCATTTTACCCCGGTCCCCATATACGGTTTTCTCATTTCTCTTTATATATGTATGTATTATGAAAATGAGATAGCAAAATGTGTATATGGATGGTCATCTTGCGAGTAATAACCATTAACTACTCTCATCGGGCTCTCATCGTTAATTTTTCTCTTCATTTTTTAGAATTTGTTATCAATGGTGAATTATTGGGGGGTGGTTGTACAGGCCACCCCCCCCCCACCTGAAATATTGGGGGGTATACCCCCCCCCCCCCACATCCCCCTGGGATATGAAGGAGATTGAGGTTACCAGAAATATAAAACTCCTGCAGAAAGCAGCTCTGCTTTGTGACGTAAGATTTGTACGAAAAGTACTTGAGGCCTAAGGCTACAGTTTGTAGCATGTCCTTAATGCTAATTAGATTTTTTTTTTAAAACCCAGTATAGATCAAGCTACGACATTGATGAAATAATAATGATTATGTTTATAATGATAATAATAATGTTGATGATGATTATGGTTATAATAATGATAACGATAATAATGATAACAACAACAATGATAATAAAAATAATCATTGTAAACCAGTCGTTGTTTCACCTAAAATGATACCTATTGTAAAAAGTCTATCCTTATAATTGATTTCTTTTATCAGCTGCAATACTTAGTTGTGAAGAAGGTAGATGTGTGCGTGTGCAGTGTCAGCCGTTCAGACAACGTACAGGGCCTCATCCAACAGATCGAAGAAGACATGCCGGACGTCGTAGGAAGTGTGAGGTTTCAGACTCTCCCTTACAACATCAAAGAGTTGGATGCGTTTGATTTCAGTGGGATGGATGTTCTACTTCTATGTCATTCTATTGATAACAGGGGATTCTCACTCACCAACGTAAATGGTGCTCTGTATGATGGTTTCTTACCGAAGGCCAAGAAGTATGTAGGTAAGTTCACTTTACGGTCAAGTTCAAAGAAGTCCAAAAAGTGTTTCCTCACGACTTTCTAATAATGAATGTATTATAAACGTAGTAGCTATTTTTCACTCACAAACATGGTAAATGAAACGATTCATGCTGAAAGCAATGTTTACACTGTTGCACCCGACAAATTAAACAGCAAACCTTTGAAAGCATTTTCATTCCCCATTCCTCATTTCCAAGTAGTGATTCAACACTTTTCCATTTTTGAGTGAAGGGATGTACTCTTATGAGTTAAAGTTGTGCAGAAAGAAAGTATAACATGTGCTTTATGAACTGACGGAACATTTGTAATCCAGATCATAGCATGCACCCGAGTAGTTGCAAATGTTTTAATACATAATTATCAATTAAAACAAGCCAGAATATTCAGGCATTCTCCGACCCACAAATCAGATTAACAGTATCTCTTGAAGTACAGTTCCATCATTATAAGTCAATACTCCCTTAAGCCCCTTTCACACCGGATCTGCGTAGAGTTGCGTAGTGTTGCGTACCGACTACGCCGAAGTTAAGCTGCGTACTCATGAATAAATTGATGCTTTGGCGTAGTCCCTGCGTAGGTTTTGCGTAGGCTTGCCAAAAGTGGCATTTGGTACACGGTTTGGACCGTTATATTTTCAATTTTTTAGTAGGTATTAACAACTGCTGAGGCTAATTTGCAGTAATGTTAATTTGTTCAAGATATTATTTTCCAAAAAATGCAGACATTTTTTTGGATGTACTACATTATTATACTCATTCACAAGGGTAATAAATGAACTTTCTGTTGATGTTCATTGCAAGGTCACGTGATGTGATTCGATACCTCAAAACGCCAACAAAAGAGCGCTTATTTTGATTTGTGAATAAATGTGGATAGAAGTCTGATATTTGTTGACCATATCCCTTTTTTTCACTCATTTGTAAATATCATTCCATAACAGTTTCCTGAAAGTTTGAAGACGATAGCTGTTGTCCTTTGTCCGTAGCGTATATGTATGCGACAATGTAATGATATAAATGTTAGTCATTTATTACTTCTGACATACACACTCACTCAGTCTCACTAACAGAGTGAGACAAAATTATTTCTTTGCTCATTTCAATTAAACAAAATTATTTTACAAACATACAAACAGGGCCATAAACGTACACACAAGCAAACAAACCGACACAAATACATACAGATTTCCACAAAACATAATAACATTTCGCATGAGGCATCAGTTTGTGAGTCTTATCTCTGTTTATTATATCAACAGCCTGAGATATCAACATCACAAATTGAATAAACCATAACAAGCAAAACATGTCAGTCTGAAAATCCTTGTAGTAGTACAAACAGAATTACAAGCAAGAATACAACATAAAGTCAAAGAAACACTTTTTCTTCATGAACAGAATAAATGTGAGAACGCACACATTTAAACAAAAATAGCATTTCCCTTCAAAATAATGATCAATACCTGCCAAGTTTACATCCAGGTATATACAACAAAAAATCTTTATACGTTTTTAATGCTTCGTCGGACTGGCGTAGGGTAGCGTATTGTTGCGTAGGCTTGGCGTACAGTTGCGTAGGCTTGGCGTACAGTTGCGTAGGCTTGGCGTACACTTGTGTAGTTTCTGCGTAAAAATTCTACGCCGAAGGTACGCGAAAAAATATAAACATGTTTAATTTTTTGCGTTCATCTCGCGTACCCATTTTCGTCCCTCCGCGTACAGTTGCGTAGGGTTGCGTACGATCGGCGTAGGGTTGCGTACGATCGGCGTAGTCGCTACGCAACTCTACGCAACTCTACGCAAGGCTCGGTGTGAAAGCCCCTTAAGATACTGCTGAGTGATGTCTCTGCATGGACCCAAATGGCATTTTGGGAACATTATAAGGCGGTATGTTTTTTTTCTCTCATTTTATTGTCCCGTTGCAGTCTTCATCACGAGCTGTTTTTCCTATTCTACTTTTCTTAATAGGGAAGAGCAGAGTTGGGGTGATCGCCTATGATTTTCCCGCGGAGGCATACACAGGAGGAAACCTGACTTCTCGGATGGAATCATTCCGTATATCACAGGAGACAACATTTACGACTTCTTCCGTAGTTCTTATCGCTGGTCGTCTCAATCGGTTTCCCGTAGAGCTTAATCAAGAACAAATTCACGAACTCGAACAATTCTTTCGTTTTGCTTCATCACCCCCGCCTGAAGAGGCTGCAAAAGTTTGCCTTAGGAGACGTAGATGCATTTTATGCCTTCCATGTGTCCTATGCTGCATGAAGATATGTCCATGTGGCCCAAGCTGCATGAAAACGTGTCCATGTTGTAGGCCTCGGCAAGATGCGGGACCGCTTGTTCACCCTACTTCTGATTATGGTTCCTATTCACAACCAACGGAGATGTCAATGTACAGCAATAGTTTAAACGCTTAATCTACCGCAGCGAAATCTACAAAAGTAAATTCACACTGCAGTTGCTGTTGAAGAGGAAGAGAGTTTAGAAGAAACTGATCACATTTTCTGAAACACAATCAATACTGTATATTATATAGGCTACTGTCGATTGCAGTCTGCAGTTCTCTAGTGTCGCATCAAATACGTCAACGATGCACATGATTATATGTGCAGCATAAACCGGGGCGGGCCTTTCGTCACTCGAAAATCATTCTTAAAAGTCAGTTTGTCCTGGGTAAGTTTTAAGTTTTAGCAGTTTGAATAGGGTGACTTTACTTTCTCAAGGTTTTTCAGGACATAAAGAAATCAGGGGGCGTTTCACAAAGCCTTTTTTCAAAGACAAAAATCTGCTGATAACCAATCAGAAGCAAGGATTTCACTAGCTTATAGCAAAAAACTGTCATTTTTCAGTGATGACAAGTTTTGTGATACACCCCCCCCCCCCCAGGATATTTAATTTTTCTGTACTCACTCCTGAGAGAAAGTGTGTCTATTGTTGTTCTTCTTTTTCTTCGTCTTCTTTTTGTATTATAGTTATCTAATGGTATTTGTAGGAGAAACCATAGACATCCTGAAACTGAGCCCCAATGAGAAATTTATTCCAAGGACCAAAGAGTGCTGGTGGCGTAAACTGAAATTATACGTTGATTTTTGAAACTCTCACCGCGAAATTAATTTTTTAATATTATGGAAATACTTTTTTTGAAGCCATATTTTTATAACATATATTAATACTGTTATATATCGATTGACATTCATTATAATATGATATCAACAAAATGCAATAACAATCATGAATAAAAACTCGTTACTGTAACAGTAACAAAGCAAAACACAGAACAAAATAGTGTATACATGTATACATATATTATTTACACAAACATTTTCAGAGCTGAAAAACACATTAATGAATTTAGTGTTAGCCCTCGTATATCTCATTGACGTTCATTATGTATTCGGTTTATTTGTAATTTTCTGATTAATGTATACATATATAATTTTGTAGATGTCTATTCAAGGGGAAATGTAGCAGAGCTTTACTTACATGTTGTATGAAAGGTTGTGTTAAAACAAATGATTCAGAAATCATTAGAGCGTGACAAACCAAATTAAATGAAAGTCATTTTGTTTCACTAGAAAAGATACTATGTGAAATTATAATTAATCTAGTTCACCCGAATGAATTATTCTGTAAGTAAAGGTCTGTTCTAAATTAAAAGTCATTTGGTATCGAGTACTATTTACTTCAACGTGTAGTGTAAAATACTGAAACTTAAGGCTTATTGTACATACTTACTCTTTACGTTGAATTTAATAACATTTGTGTGCCAAAGTGGATACGGCCTTAATTGGGTGCAAATTCACAATTTGATATTTTTCATCTGTAAGTTGAATCTATAAGCTATATCAAATGTCTGTTATATTTCATCAGAATAGGATTCGCATATTTCGACGGATAACAATTTGCAGGGTCCAATAAAATAATTCCTTAAAAAGCCCTTTGAGAGAAAATTTGTAAAATAATTTCTTCTAGTATGAAGGATCATTATTTCTTGTAGTTTGTAGTATTTTCTCGAAGTCAGAGCAGAACTCAATGATTTATTTTTGAAATCGCTTCTACAGAGAGTTCATTCAGTGTTTTAAACAGATATTAAGGTTTCATCGTGTTCATAAGGTAGGCCTATAAACAAAACAATACTGGTGATTAAATCATCATCTCGTTATTTTATATTATGACGTGGGAAATGTAAAATGTGTTTCAGTCAGAGGTTTACATACCTTATGCATATTGCATAAATCCAAGTACTTCAATAAACTTGCTGATATTAAAAAAACTATAACAAACATCAAATGCGTTCATGAATCTTTTTAAGAGTTGTGAATGTTAGCCTACACGAAATAAGAAAGAGGTGGGAGAGTGAATGAGATTCACTGATAATAAGTACCAAAGGGTAAGCAATGAAGTAAAACAGGTTTCAGCAACCTTTAGGCCCTATTAACAAACCAGTAAATTAAAGAAATGAAATAACAACGATTATATTGACATTAAATAAATTGAATTGTAGACGTTAATCGGTGAGATGTTGCGAAACCGTTGCAGTATTTTGAAGGAGTGAGGGTTGCTCAAAAGTTAACGTTCGCTCGCACACACGCAGACACCCTCCCACATACATATACACTCACACACATTCACGCACACGCACACAAACATAATTAATTGTTTACTTCACAACTTTGTCAAGTCTAAACTGGCATTGTAGTGTGTCACGTTTTAGGCACATTTCCTAGCTGAAAGCTGACATAGAGAATTGCATGTTTTCCCCTAGTCATAGGTGAGAATTGTACAGAAAAGAGCCCCCACCCCCTTTTTTATAATTTTCATTAGTTTCCCTAAGCACTGAATTTATATATACCATATGTTACTAATTAATCTATCATACTTAGATTCATAGTCATGATGTACTTCATAATTGAAGTAGCGATGTCTTGATGATCCATCAGACTATTGACCACGAGCTACTGGATTCGATTCTCTGCCAAAGAACCAGTGCTTTTATCGAATTGTTATTGCCTTTTACCATTTTATAATTCGCGTAGTCCATGGTGATTGTGAGTTCTGGTATATTTCGAAGGAAAGTAGGGTTAAGTGCTTGCTTTTCGAAAATTGTATCATGCAGAAAATTCCTCAACACACAAACTTAGAAAACTTGCTGAAAATTTATTTAAATATTCATAGGACCACGTTTGAGTTTGAGTTTGAGTTTGAGTTTATTAACAACAAAAATAATAACAAGTAAAACACAATGTATCAAGCATGATTACATAAAATATAACAATATAACACAAGATCGATAACATTACACATGAATAATATAAATATTGTTTTACAAAGTATGTCGTATACAAATGGAATAAAATATTATGTGTACACTTTTGTTGTTAAAGGGGGTACCAGAAGTTAGCACAAGTGCTAGTCGAGTCTGGTTCCCTGTCTTTGGCAAGAATTTTAAAACTATTTTTTTTTTTTTTTTTTTTACTATACTACATTATATACATGTAACATAAACTATATAAGTAAACAAAGAAATAGAATAGTCCTTTAGAAATATTCCTTACTTAATATACATGGAAGTCAAATGTGTGTCGACTTCCGTATCAATACCAAACATACAGTAAATAAAAAATATATCATTATCTATTGATCTTTTTAGAAATTCTCTAATCTGAGATTTCTATTTGCCATTTTGAGAAGTTTTAACTTTTGTTTAACTCAAAGTATTTAGATGTTTCGTTAACCCCTTCCGAAAAGCATTTTTAGATCGTATTCCTCTTAAATCGTATGGTATACTATTCCATATTTTCACGCCCATAAATGATATTGAAAATTGACCTTGTGTGGTTTTGCATTTAGGCAGATATAGTTGTCCTTGTTCTTTGCCCCTTGTGCCATATATGTGCTCTATTACCTGACAGTATTCAATTAAGGAGTGAGGAAGATTGCCATTTATTAAGTCATAGATGAAGGTTGAGACAGATAGGAAATGAAGGTTGTAAATATTTAAAACTTTTATCTTTTGGAACAAGGGTTCCGAATGGGTACCTCTTGGGCTAAAAGTTATCGCTCTCATTGCCATTTTCTGGGTAAGGAAAATACAATTCAAGTTGGTTTTGTATGTGGTTCCCCATACTTCAATTCCATACAAAATATGTGGCTGGATTAACGCTTTGTATAATAGCACTAAAATGTTCTGTGGGACATAATGCCTTATTCTGAACAAAATTCCGACTTTTGAACGAATATTTCGATTTACCATTTACGTCTTATACAATTGAGTATAATTAATCTTTATGAAACTAACTAGCTTCCGATTCATCTAATTTTATGAGTGATTTCACTCAATAAAAGATAATCAAATGTTCCAGGCGTACACTTCAAATGATCATA
This sequence comes from Strongylocentrotus droebachiensis, assembly GCA_035222895.1. Classification (NCBI taxonomy): domain Eukaryota; kingdom Metazoa; phylum Echinodermata; class Echinoidea; order Camarodonta; family Strongylocentrotidae; genus Strongylocentrotus; species Strongylocentrotus droebachiensis. Next base: position 65,123 of record JAVYIG010003714.1, read on the forward strand.
CCTTATTTTCATATACTCAACTATATACTAAAATGAAGTTGCAAATGTGCAACTATATCTAGATTTGATTGAAAATATTTCGCATTAGGTAATCAACCATGTTGTCCTTGAACCAATTTAACTTTCTTTTAAAAGTAATGAAATTCAACATTATACAAGTCTTCTTGACGACTAGTCTTCCTGAAAATTTAACTTCTTATGATGATAACATTTCATTCACACCATCCATAGAAATGAGATGACAGTGTAAATGGCTTCGATTACATGCCCTACTTACACCAGCCGAAAATAAGAGCATGTAAAGACCTAACTAACCACGCTGCGGAAATTCATTGCAACCATATCCTTGATGAGGTAATCCCTGAAACAGCTTCTCTCAGCTAAACTTGGATGGGATGTGTTGTGACAGCAGGTGATGGTGCAGACAACAACGGACATTGCTTTATACAATAATATAGTGACGTGCAAGCAAAAACCATGCTCCTATAGTTTAGTTCGAGTTTGAGTTTGAATTTATTGGTTTCACATTTCACACACACATTCAATACAGATAACAAAAAATACATCAAAGACAAAACAATCAGACTACACAATTCTATATCACCAAATATGTTTCACAACTATTAACAGGTTAAAGGAAACACAGACAAGGAACGAACAAACCGTGAAACGTGCAGCGGTGCAGGAGTTAACAGAATAGCAGAGCTACTACAAGAAACCCAACATTTCAAAGAAAATTCTTTGACATGTAATTCATCGACAACAACCTTTGATAAAGAAACCTTCTTATTTCAGCAATTAATATAGAAATTACTATCAAAACAACAAATTAAATTTTTATGGCGTAGAGACATTAAACACCTAAGATAATCAAATAAGTCTTTCCTATTATCTTAAAGGAATTTCTGTCTCCTGACAATTTCCCCGCTTGAAAATCGTTCGACTCGAATGATTCTTTTATATAAATCATACTATTTCATCAATACACACTGTACATTCTTTGTTTGTATATATTTAAACACAATCCGATCCTCTTGTCTGGATACTCTATACTCTTCTGTATTTATGCTAAGTTCACACCGACGCCGAATTGATGGCGCATTAAATCGGCGAGCAAAGCGGCGGCAAAGCGTAACAAAGCTTAATTAAAGCGTAAAGACCGTAATAGAGCGTGAGAAAGTTTTGAGCAATTCGGGACATTCGGCAAGAGCGCCAATTTTTTTTAAACTGTTTAAAAATTTGAGGCGATCTGTCACGAATTGCGTAAAGCGGGGAGAGCGTATTAAAGCTTATCAAAGCGTCACAAAGCTTATCAAAGTTTTGCTCAAAGCGTAGGAAAGCTTAACAGAGTTTAAATTTTTGGCGCTCTTGCCGAATGTCCCGAATTGCTCAAAACTTTCTCACGCTCTATTACGGTCTTTACGCTTTAATTAAGCTTTGTTACGCTTTGCCGCCGCTTTGCTCGCCGATTTAATGCGCCATCAATTCGGCGTCGGTGTGAACTTAGCATAACATATCTCAGGAGATCGTGAGATTTTTTGAAAAAATGACGCCGAATTGATCGCCGATTTAAAGCGCGACATTCGGCGTCGGTGTGAACTAGGCATTACATGTACGATTCCTCAATACCGGTATAGCTTTTGTGAATTTAGCTCTATAACTGAAACACACTGACAAAATGGGAATCAAACTCAGCACAATTCGCTCTGTGCACTTCATAAATATTTTCAACAAATGATTATTTGCAGTTTTACTATCCTTTTGTTTTCTTTTTACAAAAAAATCCTTGAAACACGCCAGTTTTGCCTGTCATCGCATTACCTACAGAAAAGTCACAAAGATTTTAACTCGAAACTACAACACGTAGATATATTGATATCAGTATTCCTTGTATAATGTAAATTTATATAAAAATTGCTCTTTTCTGAAATAAGATAATTTCCTATTCTCAAACCTTACTTTCACATTCTGTACCATACAGCGATGAATAAAAACCACAATAGAATTACAATACAAACCATGTACAATTCCTAAATTACTTCTTCTGACATATATACAAATATCATCAGTATTACCAAATGTATTAGACTTTTTTTCGCCCTCTCCTCTATCATAGTTTTAGAATTTCGGGAAATTTGAAAACTAAAACCTCGATGAAGTCATTTGTTTATCCCCTTTGACATTTTTAAAATAGTATTTGCTTTATCGCCTCCTTTCCTTTCAATACGAATTTACAAATTTTAAAAAGTGAAATTTAAAGTCATAATGAACTGCATTGTTCGTGCCATTTTTAAAAAATTCTATCTAAATAGGATCAATGTTTAGAAAATAATGTAATTTTTCTTGTTTTCTCCTTCTCTTTCATCACATTTTTACAAATTCTAGAAAATTAAAGCTAAAACCCTTAACTCAATTTGTTTTCCTTTCTTTATCAAATTGTTAATAATCGTTGTCTTATTGCCTCCTTTCATTTCATTAGCCGAGCAAGTAAAAGTTAAAATCGTAATGAACCCAATTTTTCAAACTACTTGATTTTTTTATTTTTCAACTATTACAGCTATTAACAAATATACTTTATATTAGACTTGTTTTTAACTTATTTTAATCAGATCTTTACATATTCTAGAAAGCGAAAGCTAAAAACCGTCATGGACACAAAATAATGTTCGTCTCTTTTTTAATTGGCAGGAGCAAGACCCGCTTCAACGAGTAGTGTAGTCATGGTTATCAATAGACAACAAAGAAGATCCTCTATCAAGGGAAGTGACAGAGCGACTCCTTGACATGAGTGCAAATTGGAGGGGGCGGTGTGAAGCCGCGCCCCAAGATTTGTAATAGTTTCTAAGTGGAACACAATTTCAAATCACTCCCCACGATTTATGTTTGCTTTATCAAGTTTATAGCGGTAGAAAGAAGTAATCAATTTACATATCCTATTGCAGTTCCAAATGCTTTTTTACCTTTTTTTGGCAAGAGAAATTTGGAACAAAAGAACTCCCAAAGTTATGGAGACATTTTTTAATATATATTCTAATTTCCATTCTGCAAACTAAAACGAGTTATCGGGAATGATAGTGTTTCTCCTGAACTCCCATGTTTTAATTGCGAAAAAGCTGTGGAGTTTATATAAGTTGAAATCTCTTGCTCTTCGATAATCTACAGTCGGTGTACTGGTTATGTGACTGTGATGTTATTCCGGTCAAGAGTCCTTAGTATTTTTAAATACTACAATATCATCAATTATCAAGTGACTTCCTTAATTTTGTACTTTCCTCCTCTCTCAAAGAAGACATGCGCGGAAGATGGTAATTATGTTGTTCCTTCAGAGAAGATATTAAAAGGAAACCGAGTAAAAGTAGTCTGTAGAAAATGGAATTGAGAAAAATATAATTACTATCATAATGTATAAGTATATGGGATTTGCTTTATACAGTACCTGACGGTGATTCAACAAATATACCCATGAGAGATTCACATGATTAATTCCAAAAACTAGTTGGATCACAAAGCGTAAAAACGCATGTCTCTTGTGTAAAGCTCCACTGTTACCAAACAGATAGTTAGACAAGTTTAGCCGAATGCGCTTTTTTCCACCGGACCACGTGGAAAATGTAAATACAACAACAAAATTTGACCAAAGTTGGTAATACCTAATCGTTAGAATTAAACGTAGGATTCCTGTTCCGTAGGCTTATTGTATCTTGATTGTAAATCATTGCGAACGGTCTTATATGCTTCATATGCAATCATGGCTGAATGAATGCCATACAGCGATGTTAGGGGCTCCAGAAGAATACCAATGACCTTGCCTTGGGTATGTCCGTAAAATGTTGTCAGCTCTATCCACGAAGCAAATTCCAAACTATCAATCGCCCACTGAGTCGCGTTCAGGATACCGGTGTAGATCAGGCAAATAAGCGTCCATCTCACTTGATCCGTACCAAGAATCTTCTGCCGCTGAACGACGACTAAAAAGGATGTCATGACCCAGGCCGAGTAGGTCTGGAAGATGGCAAATATACCAGTGTAGCAAGCGAGAACTGTGTTCTCACGAGGGCGGGAGAGATCTGCAAGGATCCCTAGTGCACTGGCAAAGCGGAATATGTTCAGCGTGAAAATTCCAACACAGCTTATCAGGATAACGCGGTCGTGTTCTCCTAATAAACCCGATACAAGAGATACTGTGTGTCTCGGACGAAAAGTCTTGGCGCTATCTGTCAGAAATAAATGAAAGTGGTACATCACCAGCAAGGGCAGATGGAATACGATATGCAGGAACCATTTTAGATATGTTAGAGTAATTTCGGTTGAAGGAAGTGATTCCTTTAATCCCAAGCTGGAATATTCAAAAACTTGGCGTAAGGAAAAATAAGTGAAGGCTAGAAATACATAGAAGGCCACTGTTAAAGTGATATTCAGTGGGGATTTTCGGGAATCGCTTTCTTTTCGGTCTTTTGATTTTGGCACAAGGCTTCGTCTTTCTTCTGTAGATGATCCTAACAAAAGGAACCTCAACTTTCTACAGCGGAAGATATTCTTCAGCCAAGCACGGATCGTTCCGCAGAATGGTCCAACGTAGGTTGGACCGAGACTTTGAAACTGTGAGGTGCTTTGAGCCGTCCTCAGAAGAGCTTCTGGAAGTGTAGAGTACCACATCTGCCATATCATTGCAGCAGCAATAATGGCACATTCAGCGTAGAAAGGAGTCAGGGTTGTCTTATGTCGTTTTCTAAACAGTCCGAAGTTTCCGGGAAGGACACAAGGAAAGTCCGGTTGAGTGTATTTTGAAGACGCCAATTCACCTAAGGGATATAATATATGGGCGGCGGCGATCCAAAAGCAAGCGGCGAACATTCCTGCTAGGGGGAAAGTAAACTTTTGTCTGTTGACGAATGCTGCATCGTAGTAGTTTCTGAGGAATATCATCCAAAATATTATTACAGTGGCGAATGTGAAATTTACCAGCAAATACCCTACAAGAATAACATTGGCAACTACGGAATTGTCGAACTGTATGAGGCATATGATTTCAGCAATAGTTGGTATGGGAAGGTTGATGACGGCTATTGTGCCAAAAATGTAGAAGGTGTTCAGCAGAGACATGTGAGGTTTGTGGTACAATTCGTCACCGTTTTCACGAAGTGGTCTCGTGGCCAAAATCGTTGAAATTTTTAATTTCGAGTTTTGACCGTTTTTGAGCAATGTATATAAATGTCTACAACTTCAGTAATTTTCAAAGTCTAATCTTACTTAATTACGTCATACGTGACGTCACGAAACGTATCACAAGTGGTACAACTGGCAAACACCGTTTTCACGAAGTGCGCTAGTGGTCTCTTACGCGCAAATGTAGTCTGCTATTGATAATCGTACACGAACCGGCTCCGCGGAGCCTTTGTCACAGATGCCGGTGCTTCTGGCGGAATTGTTAGAGGAATCTGACCGCCCTAGGTAATTATTTTCACTTATTTTAAAACAATGTTATGCATCGTTCAATAATATCGTCTGTAGCAGTATAAACAAACTCGTATTCTGAACGGATATCAAGTTACGAAATGGCGAGATAGGTCATTACGGTCCCACGCACTGTTTTCTGCGTGAGTTGTATTGTCGGTCTACTACTAGTATGCAGATCTAGTAGTAGTACGTAGTACTCGCCTACTACTACTAGTACTACTAGTACTATCAACAGGGTGCTACTATTAAAGTATTAAGTAACAAATTAGATAAGCTTGAACATGTATAAGTGCAGGAGCAGTTACATGCAGTAACAACAATGTCACGAGTCACAAGGCGAATTCGCTGAAGAGTGAAGCCCAGGCCAGGGCAGGGGAGATATCATTAACAATAATTTTACATTAACTATGTTAACTGATTAAGCAGTACCAGCCCAAGCCTCTAAGGCAAGGCCCAATTAGCCAAGGGCACATTTTGGTTAAAATTCAATGTCAATGTTGATATGACAATGCCAAATCATAAAATGGCAATTGCGACGTAGGAGTTGAGTCTAGGCTCGAGCGCGAGCCTAGAGTCTAGATCTAGAACTACGTTAGTACTTAAGTACTCCTAGTACTAGATTTAAATATTAAATGACCCCCTTGTAAGCTCTTTCCATGTTCATGTTATAAATACGAGACTGAGACTTGAATAGTAAAGCCAGGTATGCTTGAATGAATAAACAATTTTGTGCTTGCTAATAATTTAAAGGGAAATCCAACCATGAGAATTGAGATGAAGTGGCTTAATTTCAGCAAATGCAGAAAAATGAAGCAAATACATTTCATGTTTCTTCCCGGTTTTACCAGTAGAATAGCCGGCTGAGAGGACCATCACTAGCACTCCCAGTGGCTGATGTCTAAGTAGGAGTTTGACGTGGAGAGCTTTTAGCATGTTGTTGAGGTACTAATGGATGGAAGGGGGGGGGATCAACCTAGCATAAGCTGGAGCGGCTTCTTATACACTCGGCTTTATGCTCATAAACGCATGCCTGCTCTTAATTAATTTGCTTTAAAGACAAAGATAAAGCTGATGGTATGGGAAGACGTCCACTACAAATTCCTCCCTCTTTATTGTGCATGATAATTTCATTTTGCCACCACAGTTGTGGTTGAGCTACTTAAGGTGTACCTTTTGCCTTGGACTTAGAGGATGACGGGCTTTTTGTTTTGTTGGGGGGGGGGGTTGCTTATAATAATAGTACTAGTGGCTTCTGGTATAGCGCACATGTCCGTCACGTTGTGAGAGGGGGGGGGGGAGGGGGGAGTTAGCACTAATTTGGGTTGTTTCATCCCATGTTTGCAAGACTGAGACTTAATTATTCAAGGTCTTCTTAATTGCTTTAGATAATGATGTGCTTACTAATAAGTTAAAGGGATATCCAACCGTGAGATGAAGTGGCTTGTTTGAACAAATGCAGAAAAATTAAACAAATATTTTTCATATTTTTTCATAGTTTACCAGTAGAATAGACAGCTGGGATACGCAAAAGATGAGGGACCACTAGCACCTCCAGTGGTTGATGTCCATGTAGGAGTTTGTGCAGCTGATGTGGAGAACTTTTAGCAAATTGACGAGGTATGTGTGGTAAGGAAATTAGCTCCAAAAGAAAAGTTATAGATTGGGAGTTGGGCTGGCGAGGGGGAGGGGGTCAATCTTTAGCAAACAAATGAACTATTTTCATTTACATAACAATGATCCATGGACAAAACTATGCTGGGAAATAATTTTCTAATGTGCGCAAAGTGGTAGGGGTGCTAGGAGGGCCCTCCAAAGATGACGGGTTCCCAAACACTCAATTTTTTTCATAAACGCATGACTGATCTTGCTTTGAAAGGTTTTAGGCAGTTGATGGTATTGTAAGGCATCAAACACAAGTTCCTCGCTCTTTAATGTGCGTGACAGACATTCATTTTGCCAACATGTCATGTTTGAACTACTTATCGTCGCTGTTTTCACGAAGTGACGGTAGTGAAAAAAAATTGCATTCACTTTGCATTACGATTTTCCTCACTACCGTCACTTCGTGAAAACAAGGACGTTATGGTGTATCAACTTACAAGATGACAGGCTTCATCTTATATTTTGTATTTTTCTTATTGTCTTTTTTTCATAGGGGGAAGGGGGTGAAGAAGGAGAGTTAACACTAAATTGTGTTGTTTCATCACAGAAAAAATAAAATAATATGCATTAACCTGATGCCTGTAATTTTTTGAAGAGATGCGATTTTAAAATCATATCATCCCAGTATAGCTTCCTTTACGAGCTGTGTTGGGGGTTTTCTGCATCCATCATGAGTTATCAAATATATTCTCCTTTTAACCCAGCATCTTCACCCTCTGCCCTTGAACTGATTACGTTTCCAATACCACGGTTTGGAGGTCAGACCAAACGACTGACAGACCGACCGACTGAATAGCTAAGTCCCCTCAGTCATCAAAGGTAAGTTTTAACCTAATTTGTTACATTTTATATTGTTTATATATGAAATATTTTTATAATTTTGACTGGCTTTAATGGGAATATGAAACTATATTGCCCAAATATAATCATATTAGCCGGGTCGAAGACGAGGGCAATATGGTTATGTTGAGGGCAATATTGTCTCATATCAACCAAAATGTGAGCCAGTCAATGTTATTATTATCAATTATCCTCTTCTTATATTTCAAGTATCACTTATACATTTATCATGTACAAGTACCCAGATGTGAAACGTATGGTAATATGCTCTTATATTACCCGCTGCTACATCACGCGTGTCTATGTGAGATAATTAAATAATAATGAATGATATTATACGCTTGACTAACTTTGAATATTGATCCTTATTGAGTGGTCTTTCTGAAAGTTGATATAATAAAGTTTCTTTCAATCTGGCAGACAAGTACATGCAAGTGCATTCATTATTACTTACTGGGTTTATAACATTCATCACACATTTGCTGATAACCTGCAGATTTTATATCTTCTTTAGATATGAACATATCAATTCAATGATTGACAACAAACCCAGTAATACATATGGAACCCTATCATATCATCTTCAGTGGTTGATAAATACTGTATAGATGTCCTTTACATTTTTTATTGAAATGGAATACAATAGTACCATACATACCATGGAGTATGCTGTCACAAATTTTTTAAACAATATACCAATCCTCCCAACCTAAAAGTGTTGAACACAGGTAAGCCATTCATATTTGTAAAATAGGAGTTATACCACTCTGATTTCCTACCAGGAATTTAGTGCCACAATGTCACAACTTGCATTCTAAGTGAATAAATGGTGCAACAGTATTTATAAAACAATTGCAAATCTGCTTTTCTACTCGGTGCATGCTTTGCTTTTTTTCTGTTAAAAGTAGACCTTAAATTCATATTCTGATTTTCATTTCTAGTTACTGTATATTTCAAAATATCAATTTAGGACAGAGTAAAACCACTTTTTATTTAATACCTGTTTCTAGGTTTCATTCCTGTTTTATGAAATAAAATTACTGTCTTCTCTACTTATCATTGAACCGAGTTATTGATAACTTGATTGTAACAATCTTTTGTCAATTACCTTTTAGGATGGACAAAAATACAGAAGTTATTGTTAGGTGGGATCGTGATGGAGAGATCAATTGTGGCAAGAAACGAGATCTTCGATATAACGGGAGGCTTAGGGTGGGTTCAAGAGTTACTATGAGCTAGATGGATGTGGACTGGACGGGGACTGCAACGCTGACAGGAGACTCTGACTCCGAATGTGCCTCCATTTAGAGGTTTTGTATTCTAGAGGATAAGTAGTTGGACTGTGGATCACAGGATCCATGGTTCAAGTCCCGCCACAGCAGTAATGTCTTTTGGCAAGATATTAATCTACATTTGCCACTCTGCTGTGAGCACCGAAAGCGGTTGCCTAGCAGAGCCAGGGTAATAGTTGGAGCGCCTTGAGCATATTGTTATTATAATTTTGACAGTGACAACCTCCCTCCTTCCTCACTAAGAACAGCTAAGACTAAGGTCATCCATCATATGAAAGTTGCATATAAGAAGTTTTAATCCCATAAACTTACAGTGTTGTATGTTTTTTAGAAGGATTTGGCATGTAGGACTAATATTAATTGCTAATAGTTTATATTTCAAAGGGCAATCCAACCTTTGTAACAAGTTTATTTATGTTAAAGCAGAAAAAAATGAATGTAATAGACTGGTGAAAGTTTGAAAGAAATCAGACATAGAATAAGAAATAATGTTTGAAAAGTTAGATTACAACATCTATGTAAATCTCAGATATGCAATTTTATGAGGCAACAGGGACGTATGCAGCTGACAACTTTGTATGTCATACACAAAAAATATAAATAATTAATAATTTTCTTTTAAGCTCCTCTTCCATTGTGGCAGTACTCAAACTATATTGTAACCCTCCCCCTAATCAGTGGCCTTGTGAATTTGCATTTCAGAATTTTCCAAGAACACCGGTACCCCCCTTCTTTATAGAGCTACCATGTTGTATTTTTTGCCATGAGTGTGTGCTACAGTTAAATAAGTTGCAATTTTGATATTCAAACATGATTCATTACACCGGAGTGTTGGCTCAGTCAGTAGAGCGTCCGCCTCACAACCGGGAGGTCGTGGGTTCGAATCCCGGCCGCGTCATACCAAAAGACGTTAAAAGATGGGAGTTGTTGCTACCTTGTTTGGCGTTCAACAATAAGGGATAGAGCAACGTCGATCTGGCGCTGCTCAGTGGCTGCCGGGCTCACGATCAATTGGGCAAAAAGAATTTCCGTTTCGGTTTAATAAAATTTGGAGTGAACTATTAGGCTATTATTATAATTATTATTATTATTATTATGATTTATCAATTTTTAATGATTCTACATGTAATTGTTAAATGAACTGTAAAAAATTCCAGTTATATTGCAAAGAAATAAATTCAGTCATTACCATGATGAAAGTGTTCATCTTAAGATTTGATTGCTTTGTGCTATTCAACGTTTATCCTTGTTGAGTTTGATTTGTTTATGGAAGAAATGTGTATGAGAGAGTAATGTATTATAGAATGATGACTTATGTGGCAAGAAGATACGGCAGCAGAAGCGTTACAAACGATTATGAGATGTGTTAAATGAAGAAAGAAATTGAGAGCCAAAAAAAAGAGAGAGAGGTAGAGGGAATGTTCAAGTTTGCATGAGAGAGCTAGAGAGAGAGAAAGAACTGAGAAGCAATTGAGTGCTAACAAAAAGTATATAAATATACTTTTGATCATTGACAAAAATATTCAATCAAACTTAATTACATCTGAAGCAGAACATAAGATTCCAGAGTGGTGTGATTGTGAAGAGACAGAATCAATTAGGTATGACGAATGCAGTTGTATAGGGTGGGAGGGGGGGGGGGGGGTTCATATTTGACAGTATGGATGGTATTTTCTGGATCCCGGTCCCAAATAAGTAATGTCTGTGAACACAATTTGTTGATAATAATAATAATATCAATAGGAATGATTGCAATAATTATAATAATCCTAAGATCATTATAATTTATTCTTAATATTATCATTATGTCATTTCCTTCATCATTTGTTAGTAAAGTAGAATTTGAGAAGTAATGTGAAAAGTAATTATGTGACCCTGTAAAAGTAGAAACATTTGCAGTAAAGCAAGGGGGAAATACGTTTTGAGTGTCCCTCGAATAGGATGTAAAGCTAAGTTCACATACTTTATTAGAAGTTAGTTTTTCAACATGGGTTTACATCATATTCTCCCTCATATAACAAAAAGAGGAGTTGAAAGACACACCTTTCGTCCATTTGTCCATTTTGGGACTCAAGAGGGCGACAAACATAATTAAACAACTTAAAATTATAATAACTCATTAATGTGTAAGAATTTAGCTTGTGAAAAAATATATGTTGTTTAAAGGGTCATACTACTTCATCTTATGAAAGGAAACAAAACTCCTAGATGGTATTTACGAGATAGTTCATGAAACTCATATAGCCTGCTGTCGAATAGCGCACTTCGTGAAAACGGAAAAGGCGAGACCTCTCACACAAGAACCGGTCGCGCACTCCTCTAGACCGCTTCGTGAAAACGACGCGTATGTTGAATGCGCATATTTTCGTTTTCACGAACCGATCCCACAGTTTGTTACAATATCCCCACTTGATTATATATTTTTTTGTAAACAAAATATATATGAGCAGAATCGTTAGAATCTGTACTATGTGGTTGTCAAAGGAAATCTTTGAAGATGTACGTTAACCCCCGTTTTAATAACATGAAATGTTAAAATGCGTTTATCTCGAAATTCACTTTTGTCGCTGCGCGGGCCACGAGACCACTTCGTGAAAACGGTGACGAATTGATGTACTTCTCTGATAGGATTCGCCCTCCTACCCGTAGAAGACGACAGAGGTGAACATATATTTTCCAGTTCGGCCTCACCATCTTCATCGTTATCCGTAAGATGCGGTAGAAGGCCTACGGCATGGGCACAGTGTCGGCATCTCAATGGCCAGAAGATTTCCTGCTTCTTATGAAAACTGTCTCTCTTTCGAACAAAATACCATACAAACATTCCTAAGAATATCAGGATGACTGCGAGACAGAACCTAGTGATGACGTAGGATAAATCCCCGCGCAGCGAATCTTTGTCGTTTACTTCAAACGGTATGTTTGGGAGGACAGCGGCACATATTCCCAAACTGAGTATAAAGCACAGCAACAACGAGCCTTGGTAGAGAGACCGTTTTACCCTGCCATTTGCTTGCTTTGAATTAAACTCCATTTTTCACTTCTCGCGGAATTCAATAATTACTGGGAGCAAGTTCTTCGTTCAGCTTCTCCTTGACTCGATTTAAAAAAAAGATATGGCATACTAACAAAAGCTGACTGGAAAAAAGGACATCGGAGTTTCTGTTTAACCTTCGAAACTGACTGCTTGACCAAGGCCAAATCATAGAGTTTTAACTGTTTTTATGATCCAGAAGCTGATGCTTACGCTTTGTTATTTGAAAAGAAATAGGTAATTGATACAAACATAACATGTCACTTTATGATTAAAAAACACCTCATATCTGTTATCCCTATTAAATAGAGGTTGTATACAGCAAAACCGAAACATCCTTAACCAACTTGTTCAGCACCATGTGAACGATGAATTAAATTGAATTAAGCATTTTTTCATGAATGTGGATTAAAGAAATATAAGGGATTTGTTGTTGTTGTTTTTGTTTATTCATCAGCAGCAGAATGACGAAAAATTGCTATAAATTTGTAATTTCGGTACGTCGATCAAAATCAGTGGCGCAACATGGGATAGGGGTACAAGTGAATAAAATGAGGACTAGCCAACTTCTTTACAATGTCTGAAAATCTGAAATTCTTCCCATTGAGAAGAATTTCAGATTTTCAGACAAATGGTTTAGCCACGTCACATAAAATATGGGCTCTCTTTTTTTAGTGGGCTTTTACTTGCATGACAACCCGTGGTCACATTTTGATAATGAAGCAATAATTCATTTATCCAAATCCAAACCGGCTGTATTCTACTCATTCAGTTTACCCTTGACCTAGATCTCTAATCACTTTTACCAGAAGAAAAGTTAGACCCCAGACCTATGTTAAACCCGACTTTAACAAAAGCTTGAACAAAGCGTCGGGTTTGAATTTTGGTACAATATGAGCCAATGAGCTTTTTTCCTTTACTACCAGGGTAGTTTCAGGTTACAGCAAGTTTTGCATTGCATAAACGAGTACACAGATTTTTTTCTCTCTCTCTCCCTCTCTCTCTCTAAAGGTGTTTGTATGGTTGGATAGAGTTTGTTGATGGGGAAGTAATCTTAGTACCCCCTCTGATATAAAAAACGAGCGTTTAAAATGAAGGAGTAGATTATTAAAAAAATATCCAATTCTAAAATATTTGTCGGCCACCTCTATCTTATTCGTGAAATCCAATGAGAAAGAGGGATTAACGAGCCCCCGATTAAAATAGCCCCCTACTCACACACGAATACAAACGCACACACACATACACACACACATTCGCACACGCACACACACAAGAATACAATCCTGTTTTAACAATAAACCAAAAGGTGTACAGAATTATTATTCTTAGTGCGGACAAGGATCATAGAATTTTATACTTTGAAGTGAAAAGTATTTACTTTAATAAAATATTAAAAAACACTGTAGCTATAGGGAGCTGAATTACATGGAATAATTATATGAATCATGCAAAACAGTACAGAGTAGAATACAAATGGACAGAACCTATTAACAAGAATCATATCGACTATGCGGCAAAAAAGGCAGGTGCACAGTGGAGAAGGAAGAACAGAGAGACAGAGACAGAGAAAGCGGGGGGGTTGGAAAGAGAGTTATGTGGAGATAGAGGGAGGGAGAGAGAGAGAGAGAGAGAGAGAGAGAAGGACATATTCAAAACAAGGTTTGACTCTTGAGAGTAAATTCAGCCTCATAAAATCTATTCATACTTTATTAAAGTGAAGAGGGAGAGATAAAGTAGGAAAATTAACGCAAATGGAGAGGTGAAGAGAGAAAAAAGGAGGAGGGAGGGAAGTAATATTCCACTTCTCGCTGCCGAAATATGAAGCGGTGGTCACCAATTTCATGTACATGTTTGGCCCCAGGCTACCCCGACTTTTACGCCTGTGACTTTTGTACCAATATCATACATATTAATGTTGTTGGATGTAAAAATTGGAACAAACTGATTTTTGATACTCTTAATCTCAGGGAATTTACGGCAATTTAAAACAAAAATAGGCGTTTAACATTAATGATTTATTAATCCAAGGTTTTATGGTTGACTTTTTTTAAAATCTTGGACAAAATGATATTACATTAAGCAGACTTCATTGGGGTCGTACTGTCGAAAGTCTTTGGATGCCGATCGAGTTCAAAGTACATACTTCATTATATTGTACGCTGAGCGGAGAATACCAAACATCGGTGTTTACATGTATTTATACATGCAGCATGATATCACGTGTAGTCTGGGGAATTTTCGCTGACCTAAGTTGTTGGAAGGAAGTACTTCCTATCTGACGAATAAGTTGGAAACGACATTGGTCACAGCTAAATTATTTTTCAAACGGAATGTAAGCTTTGACATTATATCAATTCAGCTCAATATGGCGGAGAGTTCAACGGTAAGCAGATTAACAATTTCCTTCGTCCATGAAACGCCTGTCATAAACAGATGCATATCTTTATAGTCTATGCGTTGTGTGCGGCATATCATAATACTGCGTGGTTCTGAGTATGCGAAGTTTACATATATAGGGCCAATAAGATCCGTTTACACACAGCAACATAATACAAATCTTCTTTCGTTTCAGTTTCCTGAAATATTACTCCAAAAGGATAAGCTTATAATTGACTTTCAGCATGCAGTGCTTGAGTTCCGGATTGAACTTCCAAATTATGTAAAAGCAAACATATACATCGGAATCATTTGAGGGCATTTTGAAGGGGGAAAAATCTTTAAATCTTAAATCAGTATGCTTATTATCAGCCGTCGTACCTTCTTGTTTCTGATGGCCTCAGATCATTTTATGTACTATTACAAGAATTGCTCAAAATCAAGAATTATATTATCATATTGTTCATGTAGAATTATAGAT
Organism: Strongylocentrotus droebachiensis; assembly: GCA_035222895.1. NCBI lineage: Eukaryota > Metazoa > Echinodermata > Echinoidea > Camarodonta > Strongylocentrotidae > Strongylocentrotus > Strongylocentrotus droebachiensis. The sequence goes on from JAVYIG010003714.1 coordinate 80,268, forward strand.
ACTCTATATTATGATGATGATTATGAATAATGATGATAACGAAGATTGCGCGTAAAGTTGTTATATTTAACCTTACCTCTGGATATGAAGTGATTGTGAGAATATGGTTCATTATTGATAGTTAAAGCCCCTCTAAAGTGTTGGAAGCGCAACATTTGATGGCAATATTTCACTTAAATTATATCTTAATATCAAAGAGAATGTCATTAAAGACATGTTTCTGCACGGATTTTCGAAACAAATGTGTTTAAAGTCGAATATTGATGAAAGAATATTTAAAAAAAGGTTTTCTGCGTACAACAGAAAACCCAAGTTATGTATTCTTTTATCAATATTTGTCTCCAAACACAATTTTTTTTTTTTGGGGGGGGGGGGTGGGGGGAATTTTGCAGAAATGTGTCTTAAAAGACATCCTCTTTCAAAATTATGATACCATGTAAGCTAAATGTTGACATCAAATTTTTGTCGAATGTTGGGCTCCCAACACTTAAGAGGGGCTTTAAGTTTTATATAAAGAGTAACAGAGATTGATTCATATCATTTTGTAGAAGGTACACGTTTTATCAAGATATCAAGACAATCATGTGTAGTCTTTGTGGTGGTTGGTGCATCAGGCATGATCACAAGCTATATCTTCCTAAATATCTGAAGGAGATTGAGGTTACCACATATATTAAACTCCTGCAGAAAGCAGCTCTACTTGGTAACGTAAGACTCGTACGAAAAGTATTTGAGGCCTAAGGGTACAATAAATTTGTAGCATGCCCATAGTTAGATCAAGGTAAGATATTGATGAAAAAATAATGAATATGATTATGATAATAATGTTGATGATGATTATGGTTAATTTAATGATAGCAATAATAATAATAACAACAACAATGATAATAACAATAATCATAAACCAGTAGTTGTTTCACCTAAAATGATACCTAATGTAAAATACCTGTCTTTATAATTGATTTCTTTTATCAGCTTCAATACTTAGTTGAGAAGAAGGTAGATGTGTGCGTGTGCAGTGGCAGCAATTCAGACAACGTGCAGGGCCTCATCCAGCAGATCGCAGAAGACATGCCGGATGTCGTCAAAACTGTGAGGTTTCAAACTCTCCCGTACAACATCAGAGACATGGATGCATTTGATTTCAGAGGGATAGATGTTCTACTTCTATGTCATTCTATAGAGAACAGGCGATTCTCACTCACCAATGTTACTGATGCTCTGTATGATGGTTTCTTACCGGAGGCCAAGAAGTTTGTGGGTGAGTCTACTTGACGGTCACATTCAAGCATATTTTAGTCCATAGAAGTGTTCCCTTCCAACCCCCTTTAAAAGGGTGGGAGCAGTAGTATTTTTCAGTCACGAAAATGGTTAATGAAACCATTTAATGATGCTGGAAGCAAGGTGTACACTGTTGCATCCAAGAAATATAAATAGTAATTTTTTAAAGCATTGTCATTCCTCGACTCTTCCAAGTATTGTGCTTCTGTCAACACTTTTCTGTTTTAGAGTGAAGCGATACTCTTACGAATTGAAATTGTGCAGGAAAAAAGTATGACATGTGCTTTATTGATTGACGAAAATGTTGTAACATTAAGCATGCGCCCAAGGGTGCTAGTGGTTGCAAATGTTTTTAAATATATAGTTATCAATTCAAAACAAGCCAGACTATTCAGGCATTCTCAAACCCGAAATTCAGATTAACAGTATCTCTTGAAGTACAGTTTCATCATCAGAATTCTAAACGCCCTTAGACAATATACTGAGTGATGTTCGTGGATGGGCCCCAAAGTGCAATCTGGGAACATTAGGCGGTGTGGTTTTTCTTTCTCATTTTATTGTTTGAGTTGAGTTGAGTTTGAGTTTGAGTTGAGTTTGAGTTTGAAGTTTATTATCCAAAACAAAAAGTACATCAATATAACAATCAAATGTGAATGATTAATTAACATTGAAAGGATAAATGGGACCAGAAAATAGCATTTAATGCTAATCGTGTCTAGTACCACTAACACACAAAAAGTATCACAGCAATAAATGAGAATGTAATGAATAAATATGAATAACTATTGAATACATACCTAAGCTACAAATTATTCTACATCTAGGGTAAATATGTTCTGTGCTTATATACAAAGCTTTGGTATTTTACACTAAATAAAAGATGAAGAATTATATAACATAATATTTACAATAAGGCAAGAGCCTTGGTTCTAAGTTATAAACAACTATTCTATTAACATTTGTGATATAAGAGTTCTACGAAAGCAAGATACTGATGCTTTCTCATTTTAACTGTTTTGCATAGGGAAGAGCAAAGTTGGGGTGATCGCCCATGATTTTCCTGAGGAGGCACGCACTGGAGAAACCCTGACTTCTCGGATGGAATCATTCCGAAACAATCAGGAGACAACATTTACGAGTTCTTCCGTAGTTCTTATCGGTGGTTGTCTCAATCAGGTTCCCGTTGAGATTAATCAAGAACAGCTTAACGAACTAAAACAATTCTTTCGTTTTGCTTCATCACCCCCGCCTGAAGAGGCTGCAGAAGTTTGCCTAAGGAGACGAGGATGCATGTTATGCCTTCCATGTGTCCTATGCTGCCTGAAGATGTGTCCACGTTGTAGGCCTCGGCAGAATGTTGGATGCCTTGCTTACTCTGTTAATGATGGTTCTCCTTACGTTATCAACAGAGATGACAATATGGCATGAGTGCCTAATCTACCGAAGCCGCGAATCCACAAAAGTAATCTCATACCGCATTTGCTTTTGAAGAGAAAGACAGTATAGAAGAAATAGATTACATTTTCCTGAAACACAGTTACTAATGCTTAGCTTATTATGTCGACCACAGCGTGCAGTTCTCCAGCATATCGCATCTAAATACGTCAAACGTGCACAAGTCATGTGCAGCAAAAAAAATTATCTTATCAAGGTTATTCAGGTCATGAAGTAATCAGGATATTTCTTTTTCTGTACTAACTCCTGAAAGAAAGTGTGTATATTGTTGTTGTTGTTGTTCTTCTTCTTCTTCGTCTTCTTTTTGTATTCTATTTATCTAGTGGCATTCGTTGTTGAAAGTTATAAACATCCTGAAACTGAGCCGCACTAAGAAATATATTCAAAGGACTAGAGAATACTGCTTGTTTAATCTGAAATTGCACATGGCACTATTACATTTTCACCAAGAAAATAAATATAGAAATAATATGGAAATACTTTGTTGATGCAATGTACATATTTCATAACATGTATCAATACCGTAGTATATTGATGGCTACTGTAATATATTGATTATCTCATGAATTATTCTTATTTCATTCCGGTAAAGTGCATTTATATGTTTAATATTTTAAAAGTAATTATTATCATTATAATATTTTAAGGCATTATTCTTGGGTTCCAAAATGGGTTGTGGGCCGGTAGTTTTAATAGAAGCAGAAAAATGAGACAAACAGGTCAGTGAAAGTTTGAGCAAAATCCGATTGAAATAAGAAAGTTATACATTTTTGAAGTTGCTTTATCAAACAAATATAAACTTATTTAGCAACCCTGTCTTTATATCTTGCGAGGTCCTCTCTAATTTGCTCTGTACAGAATATTTCATAAGCTTTCATGTTCTTAGATATTGATGAGGGAATATATTGTTATTTATAGAGCACATGGGAGAGGACCTCGCAAGATACGTCACATATCGAAAATAATATCGCTAGTGATATTCGTTTGTCTCGCAATGTGGTCAATAAGGAATCTAAAAGATCACGACGTTTCGTATGCTACTGCAATACTTCGTCAGGTGATAAAAACTGTTGTAAGCAAGGGTCTTTTATACTTTACGGGAGGACCGTAAAGCGGTCTAAAATTCGATCGATAATTGGAACAATAACGCCCAATGCCTATTGGTCGACGCACACGGTGATCGACCAATCACCAAGGCCGCTGGTTCGGCCGCTGGTTCGGTTGATGCACCAGGCCTATTGGCCGACGCATACGGTACTCGACCAATCAACGGGCCGCTGGCTCGGGCCGTCTGCTGAATGGAATCGACCGTTGTTGGCTGGCAGGACGGCGAGTGTCATGGCGGCGTATCGTCCGCATCCAAAATTCGGGGATATCGATCCCGTTGTCTCTGTTGAAATTATTAGGATTGAGACGGATATTGATAGCTTCTTTTACCCTCCGTGTATACCAATGCCGTTCTTGGGAAAGGCACTGAACCCCGTCCCAGTCTGGTTGATACTGGTTGTCCCAAGCATGTTCGGCTACGAATATTAAACGAATATCACTAGCGATATTATTTTCGATATTATATCCGCAATGAGTAATAATATTTAGCATACGTCACATAGCTGCCAATTAGCGTTTGATTGTACATTCAAAATTCAAAACTTTCCTATTTTCAATCGTTTTCTGCTCAAATTTTCACTGACATGTTCCTCTAATATTTATTTGTCTGCTTCTATTGAAACCACCTTAATATGAGGGTGGACTTCCCCTTCTTATCTGCCACTGTAGATATAATGGCAGATATGGTATACCATGTCGTATCATATCATGAGAAATTAATTAGATTATGGTTTAACTTTTAGATGATAACAAGACTTTTCAGTTGGAAAATATTGATTTTTTTTATGAAATGAAGTTCAATTAATAAAATACATTATATTGCTGTATCATATCATTACTTTGAATGTATCATGTAGCATTCTCTTAGATCTGCAGAATACCTCACCACACTTCATTGTGACATTACCAGTAATTCCCATAACGTGTTGAGATCTCAAATTTTAAAGTAAAGTTCTTAGCTTTTTCATTACATATACAGTACTATTTTATTAAAACTTTCACTAACCAGTCTGTTTCTATGGTTTTTTGCTTTACTCAGTTAGAGCAACTTGCTATTAAGTTTAAATCTCCATTCTAATGTTACTCTCTTTAATGTTGTACAAATCACTGCCTTTTGTATATTAGTCTAATGTAAATAAAACTGGAAAAAATGACAGCCTGGGTGACAGCCGCTGTTGCAATATGTTCTCGTTTACAGTTGATTTTGTTTGTCTATTTTTTTGTGCGGGAAAAAAAGGTTCATTGGATAGCTTGTTATTTTGTGATGCACATAAAATAGCGCATAACAGCAGTTAAACTGTTACAGAAGGGCACATGTTTTGGTCATGAAAGGTATAAACTCGGAAGGCACATCAGACGAAGAAGGGGCTTTACATCGGCATTGACTAGAATCCAGGGAGGTGTTTCACAAAGATCCTAAGTTGAACTTATCTCTAAGTTGGACTTAAAAAATATGGAAAGCCGTTAGCGTCTTTGAAAATGTTTTGTAAAAGTTTTTTTAAAAGGCATAAAATGTTGATTCACATCATTCAAATTTTATATTATCAAGGAGGTTTCATGTTCTTGATGTGGAATTTATAAAAAAGGCTAAAATCCTAGAATTTCTGCTTTTAAATATATTTCATTTTAAGGCTCCAATGGCTGTCCATAATTTTTAAGTCCAACTTAGTGTTAAGTTCTACTTAGGATCTTTGTGAAACACCTCCCAGGAGGGGTATTCATGACTTCGACGAGCCATTTTTTTTTCTTTCTCGATTAGAAAACAGGAACGCTCCTTAGCCCCTCCCTCTAGGCTCCGTCGCTGCTTGTACTTAACCCTTATTTGACCCCCCCCCCCCCCCGCGTAAAAAAAAGGATCGAACTGTATAGCTTATGCTTAATGAGTTTTAAAAAAAAAAAATCTTTTTCCCAATGCCCTATTGCTCTGCGCTCCAACAAACCGAGGGTACTGTATGATCTTGAAGTTTTACCGTTAATAACTGCATCAGAAGATGCACTGTCCTCTGTCTACTTAGAGCAAAAATTGTTTTTCAAACGCATTTTTAACAAATAACCGCTTCGGCATGGCTGTTGCACACGAGCTGTCATGTTGATGATGTTGTTACCTGTGCTATAACTCCTGATATGTCATCAATTTAACATATAATATTTGCAGTGATTATTAATTTGGTGATCATTTTTTGTACGGCGTCACCCTCGTCTCTTGCACCGAAAGACCACATAAATTAACGTTCATGCGGCAGGCAAAATAATGAGGCCTCGTGTGAAACATTAAGCATTATTCGCTCACTGACAGATAACATTCATATAAAACAAGCCTACAGGTTATGATATCATGATTTTAGATATAATATAATTTGTAAAGTCTTGAATGAAGAATAGATTATAATGGTTTGATCAAATGAACATTAACATTTTGGTATTGTTTTAACGTAATTTTAGCCCACAGATAAAGTATCCAGCTTGACTCCGCCCGTAGCACTCTTTTAGACAAGGATTAAAACAAAACATATGCATGTGATGAGACGGGAATGACATTGGGAACCATTATTGTTATTAAGGTGAGGCAATGGGGTATGGCCTTTGACCCTGAACATTCATGTGCATGGATCGCACACATCTAATATACACGCGAACGTTATGCTGAACGAGCTAATGGGGATTCCCCGGGTTCATGTTTGTCTCGCGCACTCATGTTAACTGCACTATGCACCCACGCACGTAAATATGACGATAACAATGGAGTAACGTATATTGCTCCAGGAATAAACATATTTGCTAAGCTTGTCGTTTAATTGACTTGAGACCTGCCTCGCCTTATGTTTTCCTCACACTGCTTTGGTCTCCTTGAAGCGTGAAAATAAAATCAGGTAAGAATATACAAGAAACAGTAGTATATTGCATGATTGTGTGTCTTGTATGCATGTTTGGTCTCACATCATGCACACTGTCTAGTTTATCTCTTACTTAATGTAAAGAAATGCAGTAAAAACCGCTGTTCAAATGTTGAATTGTATAAGAATATTGCGACGTCGGGACTATCATTTCCGAAGATCGTTATTGTTGTTATCAGGTCTATTAGTATTTTATTCGGAGCAGTAGTATTACTATTACTATTGTGGATCATTATCATCATCAATCAATATTGTTATGTATTCATAATCACTATCACCACAAATTAGAAGAACGAGGAACTATATGCCATCGATGTCCCATCGCCATGGTACATTCGAAAGGAAATTCAATCCCGTGTTGAAATACAACAATGAATCGTAATGTACCATGGGTTTTATCGTGAATAATGACTATATAGCAGAATACGAAATTATATACTAAAATGTTCCTATAACCTGTCACTCTGCCCCATACGTTGATTTTTCTGAGGAAAAAAATTGGTCATGTGATTTTTACGTTTAGCAACATTGCAAAGAGTGCGAAGTGGTGGCATATGAAACGGACCTCGCAATAGTTTGGTGAAGATTAACATAACTAATCATTTTAAATGGATTAATATCCTATATACGTATATATTTTTTTAATGTATACTTTAAAGATACTATATGTCCCTTTTGCAGCCAACATCAAATTTTGCAGAACTTTGCAGGAATTATAAATAATATGTCATGTATGTCCTATCTGCGAAATTTAAACGTTTGCAGTGTCCTTATATTCATATTATGCAAGGAAACCTGTTTACTTGCTAAACTTCACTGTCAGACACTATAATTGAGTGACTGACTGGCTTTTTCCTTCTTTGGTAACAACATACATTAAATGAGCTGTAAAGTGTACATGAGCAATTTTGTCTACATACTGTAAATAACCCACTTCTTGTAATGGCCAAAATTGAATCTTTGCACAGCATAAAACGTACGACCATTCGGTACAATGGTCTGAATTACTTATTGGCTCTATTAAGTCGATTCGACAACTAATAGTCGTTATTTTCCCACAAAAGACATTTCAAGCCCCCTTTCTTTTAGGGAAGTTCTAAATTAGTATTATCTTTCAATTATCTGCCGTTGGAATTTAACCTTTTCACTTTTTGGGCCTGCAAATGGGACATAGTATACCTTTAACCCTTTAATATTACTTACACATACAGGAAATGTCTTCGGGCCGGAAAGTGAAAGTGGCTGTATACAGCGGGAGTCGGGAAGACAACGTGGCAGGTCTTATACAGGAAATAAGGGACAGGATGCCAGGTTGTGTTGAAGAAGTTATATTTGTTCATCTCCCGTACAACCTCAGTGACATGTTAAAGATGAAGCTGGACAAGAAATACTACATGTTGCTCTGTCATTCCATCAACAACAGACGATTTTCAATCACAAATGTCACAGATGCTCTTTATGATGACTTCTTACGGAAAGCCAAGAAAAAACTAGGTAAGATAAAAACACTTTTTGTATTTCTTGTTTTGTAACAACGCTTATCAATGGCTATGACCATGTTCAATTTAGGAAAAAAGACTCCTTCTGAAGAGAATAACATATTACAGCAGAAGTAAAAATAGACCGGCTAACTAACATATTAAAATTGTGTGCATACTTTTTTAAACAAAGGTTGTTCTTGACATAGCAACAAGCAATGTATGCAGACTGGATTCTAAGTATTGTACTTTATTCATTAATAAAATGTTAATGGATAACTCGTCAGTAGGTCCCCAGGAAAGAAGAATCCATACATTTGAATATGTTTATTAAACCGGTCTATATTAGTTCACAACTTAAACTTTCCATCAATAGGCGTGTATGGGTACAAGGGGGCATCTCAATGTCTGAAGAGGTGGTTGCTCGAATATTAATGTTATTATTCCTATCCCCCGCCCCCCACACCCATGCACCTCATGTGTCTTTGTTCCCATCTACCACGGTAAACAACAGTTATGTGACGTGTTCCTATCAAAGAGAAATTAATGCAGGCATATAATGCGTGAATTACTTTATTTAGTCTAAACCCCCTCAAAATATAAAATATACTCGTTTGGTATATGGCTTCTTTCAGTTGCAAAATGACATAAAAAACTTTTTTACCGAAATCATGACGTGCATCCATATTTTTGTTAATAGGTATCCGTAAGGTGGGTGTGATTGCTCATGACTTTGAATCTCCTGAACTTTTGCCTGAAAGACTGGAGAGCAGGATGGAATCTTTCCGAAACAGTCAAGAAAGAACATTCAGAAAATCAATTCTGCAGCTCATCGGTGGAAAACTCTCGGAGTCACCTGTAGAATTGAACACTGATCAATGGGAGGAGCTTGGCAAATATTTCAGGAATGAATTGAAGACCCCAAAGCGAAAACAGTCCTGCATCCTTGGTCGGATATAATTCTGATAGTAATTGCAGTCACTAAAACCGTTAAAAGACATTATTGTGTAATGCACTGTCTCAATAAAATAAAAAAGTGCTGTAAAGCTATCAAGAAAAGTAGTGATATAAGAACATATAATATAGAATAAAAAAATGATTTAGCTTTCATCGTTTTTATACTCCTGACAAAATGAATTTCGTGTCAAATGAAATTGTATTGTTTAATGAAAATAGCGTGTGTTCATTTATAGTTTATGTATAAGGATAGTTTTTGGAGTTGCCTAGTTTACATAGGACAGTGTAAAGCGTTAAGACGAAAAGGTAGAGTTTCATCGTTTCCTGTAGGCCTCCTTTTTTTCATAAAAAATGGTTAGCCTATTCATACTAAACATCTTTCGGAATATTTGCAGGTAAGATATGAGTCATTTCTTTATTCATTGTGAAGCTGGGAATGTTATATTCGGTAATGACACAAAGGAAACACAATGTCATCTTCCTGTTTTTGTTTACTTAACTTCTCTTTTGATTACTCATATCCCTGGACCGTGGCCCGCAAGAGACATTTTACACCGAGAGTAAGGTGGACTTTGCCTGATGCCATATCTTACCTGCATTTATTCGTATCATTACGAGTCAATCGATGATAAATATACATCATATTTTCGTGAATGCAATCATAAGACGTGTAATGATGAACGGAATTGTGGAAAATAGCTCCTGATAGAAGCGGTCCGCCAGTTGAACGATAGTCATAATAGGGACTTTTAGATTTGCGCGGATTGATACGTACGTGTGACGTCCATTCAAGGCAGTGCATTATAAGGACGTCGACCGTAGCAATCCACATTGTCTTCGTGCAAATCTAAAAGTCCCTAATACCCGTTACCGAACCAGAACAATGGCGGAACAGAAAAAGAATCCGGAGTTGAACAGGTTTTTCTTCATGAAATATAAGATCGTTGAGATTCTGCGTGAATTTCTGCCTATTATGTAAGGAGACGAGACAGTATATAGTTATGGTTGGCTAAAGAAAATTGCTCACATTATGACTTGGGCTTAATACTTGCATCCTAAACCAGTCCTTATCATTCCTAAAATGTTCCTAAGTTTTATTCATTTTGAAATGGACCTACTGCATGTTTTCTTGTTTAAGTATCATTTTCCATTAAGCATATTATATAAAGAGATGCCTATACATTGCCGGGTATTAATTTTGTTCTTCTATAAATAAGGATTTGACAAATGAATTACAACTTCGTATGATAATCTGTGTTTACTTTTCACTTAATTTTCTAAATCACAGGTAAATGTCTTAAATGTGCCTTACTCTTGTCTTAATTACTCAGTACAATCTAGTATAATATTGGTTTTATGCGAATTCAACCGTATAATATGTTGTATTTTCTTAGTCACACCGCTAAACTTACTCTACACCGACCATTTTGTTTTAAACATTTGGGGGTAATGTAATTTGTTTTTCGGTCTGGGGTCGGACTCGTTGGTGTGACTGAAACAGGGACGGATTAAACTTGCAATCATTTTGAGTGAAACCGTGTATATAGTTGATGTTCATTCTAAAACAGTCTTTTATTGATAATAATGATTATACATAACTCACTCCATCGAATTCATATTCTGTCGTTGATTCAATAAACCTGCGAATTTTTTATTATCATGTTTCTATTTTATTCAAAACAAATGGCAATTTTATATTATCAATGAAACTTGTAAAGTGTATTTAAGTATACACAATATTTGTAAGTTTTCCATATATCGTTTGCTGTGTTATCAATGTAGTTTTATACCATGTGCCTTTTACTCTGTAAATTGAACAATTTCAGCTATCACCTGTTCGATGATTTTTATCTTAATAAACCGGTACATAACAATACAACATTTTGAAGAGCAGGGGGGGGGGGGTCGAGCACTCTCCCCTCAAAATATCTACACCCCTTTTCAAAATTCTTTCAAGTGTGTAATTTACCGTTACATCGCATTTTAAAGCAATATCTAGTCTGAATTTATGTACATATATTATTCTTGCCTTCTCCTTTTCTTTTGTGTCTGAAGAAAAATATAATTAGTGGCGGATTCAGGTATTTGAACTGGGAATGTTCACAGCTCTGACAAGCAAGCAAGCAAGCAAGCAAAAAAAAAAAAACAATAGCCAACTTTTTTTTGGATGACAATTTGGAAGGGGCACACACGTTTATATATTTGCATATTTGTTATCTTTGGTAACCATGTCCCCACTCCTAGATGAATCACCGCCTTGATTCTATGATTATCTTGATTATTTGCTTCTTTATTATTGTATTATTGCTGTTGCCAAGTGGATAATCGTTATAGAAACAGTTGTATTCGGATTATTGCTGTGTTATGTTGATGCCATTATTGCCCACTATGCATATTATTCAGAATAAAATTGAATAGAAATCCACAAATTTTTCTTTTTCGTCGAACGTCCATTTTTCAGAGTGAAATTCATCATGTAGATCATTTATGCATTGACCAACTCATCGATTGGAATACATTTCCCCCTCAATTCTCTGTTCAATTGTATATAGCCAAGTACATAACTAAAGTAATTAATCCTCCATTTGCTACGGCGAAACTACTCCGGGCTTTAATTATTTCGCCAACTATATAATACATTTAGGATTTAGGGCTACGATTGTTTACGATTGTTTAACGTTAGGTAAAAATTAGAGTTAGTAGGGATAGGTTATCTACATTAAGTGATAACCCGGGATTTTGGATTTGTACCACCATAAATTATAGATTCATAAACTGACAGGGGCGGATCTAGCTTTTTGCTAAGGGGGGGGTTTGACCAAAATAATGACGATGCGGAGCATCCGAGTCGTCCACGAGCCGCGAAGCGGCGAGCCGATTTTTTGGGGGGTGTTTATTTGAACCCCGTAAGTGATGTTTTCCTGGCATCTATTAACACAATGGAGACCATAAAAAGCAGTGCATGATAACGTCTTTTTAAATCAAGTAACAGTTTAATACACAGTTATATCCAGAGTTATCATGTGTTTGGTTAAGTTACCAGATGAGTTGAATATCTTCTCACAATATTTGCACTTGAAAGGGTTTCTCTCCAGCGTGCGTTCTTTTTTCTTTCTTTTTTTCTTTCTTTTTTTCTTTTTTTTCCCCCTTTTTTTTTTTTTTTTTTTTTTCTGGGCCGCCTAAGGGGGGGGGGTTTAAACCCCCTAAACCCCCCCCCCCCCGTAGATCCGCGCCTTACTGGATAGATCAGAGTAGACTATAGGCCCTACAAACAATAAAAGTCAACTTGTGTTGTGGTTCCTAATATATGTACATGTACAATAACTAATTAACCACGCTACGAAATCTTGTTCATGTCATTTTAGAAAATCAAAATATCAACCACGACCTTGGATCTCCGAGCTCCCTTGTTTTTTTCTTTCTCGCCTCATTTCGTACGCTTGTCTAAAAATAACTAGCAGAGCTAATAATAGGGGGATTCCCCGATGACCGTATAGGAAACGCGCATGCGTAAATCACCACCACTGGTCAAATTTCCCGGACTATCGGCGAAGTTTTAGACACAAATATGTTAATGTGTGGGACTTGTGAAAAAGCATTATGCAACTTGCATTCATTCACACACGTAAGACGCAGACGTCTTGCTGAATGAAGCTGGAACTGCGTTGCATGGACCAAAGGCAAGAATCCAGATTTACTGATGATGACTGCTCAGCCGCAGGTAAGTAGGCCTAGGGCCAGGGTCTACTGGTGGTACTGGTATAGTAGTGGTAGAGTCTAGTGGTACAAGAAAACCATGGTGCGGCGAAGTAGTGTACGTACACCGCATTGACTTGAGAAAAGGCCTCATTCATTGTACTTAAAAACTGTTGCCTTTAAAATTGAGCAATATTGTGAAATTTGAAACTGGGGCTGTCAACTTTGGGGAACTGCTTCGAGCTTGAGGGAGATCGTATGCAAGCATTTTCTTTGCTCAACGGGGTTAAAAAAAAAATATGTTTAAACAATTTCATTTTAAGTGCTCACTACCCCCTTCCTTGAGCAAAGAGAAAAGGTAAAATTGTGGTGAGACTACTTATGTTTGGCGGGAGGTTTTTTCATAAACCGGGAAATTCTACATCTAAGCGGGAGGAAGGGCGTGGTGTCGGGTCACGTCTCCCGCTACGAGCTGGTGGGACGGCGGGTTTGAGTGTGCATGGTGGCGTAAGACTCCCTCCAAATGCGGGAGGGTTGACAGCCCTGGTGAAACAACTTTGTGCACAGTTTCACAGACAATGCATGCTAAGTCCAGAACAGGGGGGGGGGGGGGAGGGGTGGGAACAAAACACCAATGAGTTTGATCCCCCAAAAAACAAAAAACTAAAAAAATTATAAAAATTATAAAATCACTGTCCATGTGGAGGCTGCCGGTGTATAAATGATTGCCTACCGTATTTCACAATAGAATTGATGATATTTCCCAAAGTTCTGGTGAGATGATTAACGTCTTGATGACACAATTGATCTATTCATTTTGTTATGTCAAATACCCCTGCAGTAGACCGACTAATTCTTTAACTGTGAATGACATTCGAAGAGCGCAACCTGCAGAGGATCCTTTGACTGAGGGTACAGGATGAATTCATCAGACAGCAAACAAGACAATGATGCACAGCTGTCTGGATGTCCAGCAGAAACTGTAAGTTAAAAGGCTGGATCCTGATATTGCAGTTTTAGAAATTATTTAAATTGATGGTCTGAGTCTAGGCTTGGTAATTGCAGGGTAACCTGGTGGGGGTGGAGCTAGGGTAAGGGCGGAAAGTTAACAAGTTGCTAAAAAAAAAGGCTGCGCATGCACATAGCAAAAATCTAAATTTTAACTTGTGACTTTAGTCAATACCCTAGAAACTAAACTAGAATAGATTTTATGTTTGTTTCATGTTTGGTTTTGTTCAAATCCCACAGTTAACAGATGTGGGCACTCTACCCATAACAGTTTTTGCTTCAGTCTATTTAGCTCACATAAACAAAGTATGAGAAGCTGTTTTAGAAAATTTGCTACAAGTGACATACAGACATATATTGTCAATATCTCCTATCCATCTACTGCTTGTCACCCCTTCATTACATTCCCAAAATCCCATGTACTATTTTGTTTCATTAGGGGGAAAATATCCCCAACATGAACACAATTTGATCAGGGGAATGGACTTTAAAGTAATGATGTCCAACACATTCACATGTTTCCATTCTATTTGTATTTGTGTTTATGGGTTTACAGGAACTAGCTGGGAGAGCTTCAATGTGTGAAGGATGTCCTGGACAGGCCTTGTGTCAACAGCAAGGTGGGTAGTTTAAAAGGAGAAGAAAAAAAAGATGTAAGAAGGCTCTACATCTTTACCTTCCAATTTAATTCCAGCTAAGGTTTCAGGGTAAAGGGGTCATTTATTACTTTTTTTGTTTTTTTGTTGTTATTGTTCCTCTTTTTTTTAGGGACCAAATATTCATATTTGACGATCTCTATATCATTAACTTGATGCGGTTAAAATAAAGTGTGACAAGAGGTCTATTCACACCTGTCGCATTCTGTACAGAAAGGCATTTATGGAGACGTGGGGAGGTTGATTAAGATGGAGGATAAAGAATATGAAAGAGCTATATATAGAGAAACAAAGTGATGATATTCATTTCATTTTTAAGTTTTAATTTCCAACAAAATACAATACATAATAACGAATACAATGTAAAATGTATACAAAACTTAGTTACATTTGTAATAAACAAATCTTAAAAGTTATTTATACATTTGACAAAGACAAAAAATTGAATTATAAATTTAATTTGCATTCATATTTTGAGGAAATGGAGAGGTCCACTGAAAAGCAAAGCTTGTAAGTTGTGGACCTCTCAGATAATAATGAGTGTGAAAACAGTATAGAATACATTAACAATCAAAGAAGAATAATGGCCAACAGAGACAACATTTATTAAAACATGTATTACTTTATTAGTGACCCGACAATCTTGTTTTACCTCTTAAACACACTCATTTAGTTTGAATCGACCTCCCTCCTTTATCTTATTGTTTTTTGCTGTTATATCCTGTTTTTATCTCTCGTATACAAATCATTCACTCTCCCTCTCCCTTTTTTCCCACCAAAACCAACAATTAAATAAGGAGTTGTCCCATACACTGCTCTAATTGCCTGTTGTCCACCGAATACCACCTGAATTTTCTTCTTTAAATCTTTTTTTTTTTCATTGAAAAAAAGTGAAAAGAGCGTTCCACAGAACAGATCATATTTTGATGATTGCTTCTTGCGATTATATATCTTTTTTTTATCCTACAGGTAGTGTAGACCAAGACAAAAAATTCATTAATGCTAGGAAGATTGCCGTTCAACATAAGATACTTATTGTCACAGAATAGAACATATTTTGATGATTGCTTCCCTACCTTTTGTTTTCCTACAGGTGGTGAAGACCCAGACCAAGAGTTCATCGATGTAAGAATGAATGCCATTCAACATAAGATACTTATTGTGTCAGGGAAAGGAGGTGAGGCAGTGAATTGTACTTTCTTGGCTTTGTATCCTTCAATTCAATTCAATTCAAGGTATATTAAAATATATCTTCGCAGCCGAAGATGGCTGAATTGCGATATAGTTCACAGATAAAGACATGCAAAATTACGAAATAAACATATCAATTACAATGAACATAGATTGGCATGAATTTAAAACAAAATAGAAATTACGGTAGGGTACAGAATTACGGTTGAAATTCTAACTAAAATAATTTCCATGTAAATAATCCAAAACAATACAACTTGATTTTGATATTCCAATCATTTTTCAAGGCACCAGCTTATGTTATCCTGGGCGTATTATTCAAGCTAATATTACCCCAAAAAATTGGAGATTAAAGATGCTCAAGCTTATGCTGGCTTTCAATACTGAAATGTACCTTTTTTGTCATTTGAAATATTTAGTCTTACAAACTCTGCATCGGACAGTATTACAGTATCAATTGATTTGATCTCATGACCAGTATAGATTATTGCAGCATTTGATTCATTGTAAACCTTAGGTGTTGGAAAGTCTACAGTAGCAGCATCACTTGCCCTTGCATTAGCTCAGCAGAATAAGAAGGTAAGAACTGCAATCAGTAACATATTTATATGATTTCATTTATTTGTGTTATTTCTGGTACGTATTAAGTATTCGATTTTTTAAACAACACCATTGAGTTCAACGTCTCTAACATTAGTTTTTGATAATAATAGTAATAATAACAGTGCTCGTAGCCGTCAAGCTGTGGAGTTGCTGAAACATACTGGGATATTATTGGCCTGCTTGTAGCTGAGCTGTCATGAATACTAGCGCTCAAGCTTATCAGGTACCTATTTTCATCTGGATGGTGAGTAGCAAATGCAGATTAATCTTGTGCCAGAGGACGTTGGTGCCAGGCTGGGATTCGAACCCTCAACCTTAGGATTGAAGGTCAAGTGGGTGAACCGCTCAACCATTTTAATGATCTTTCTATCGATCCTGCTCGTGTCTGTTTTTCTATACCTAAGGTGGGGATTCTAGATGTTGACATCTGTGGTCCAAGCATTTCACGGCTCATGTCTACTCAAGGTCAAAAGGTCATCAACACACAATGGGGATGGAAACCTTTACTGTAAGTTTGACATATCACCGAGACTCAAAAACTATGATTGGAATTATTGTTATTCATTGATCCATTGCTTTTGACTGGATCAAAATTTGCTGTATTATTTCATGTAGAGGACACATATTTGTAGATTCTTTTCATGTATTGAATACCGGTAGGTCAAATTTGTCATATCCCTGCTCTGTAAATTGTTATCAGCCAATCAGTATATTGTATGATAAGATATATGGATGATTAGGGTTATACAACTTGCTGCCACATGCCTTGAGCAATTATTTATGGAAGAAAACTTTGTTGTAATTGCCCTGTACTTACTTTTTTTTGTCTGTTTTTTTTTTTAAAGGTCTAAACACGGCGGCATTAAAGTGATGTCAGTAGCGTCTCTATTGGACCAAGCAGATAGTGCTGTGGTATGGAGGGGGCCTAGGAAGACTCACATGATCAAACAATTCCTCAAGAACACCTTCTGGGGCAAACTTGACTACCTCATCATAGGTAAATGAAATCTCTTCAGAAAACTAATTTAATGGAGAAGTTGGAAATCCACATCTTGCTCCATTGGCTAGGTTGAGAATCACTTGTAAGATTGAGTATTTTATATCATCAGTGTGTGTGTGTGTATAATTGGGAATTTACAGACGTGTATATCAATCAGATATGACTATTTACGTCGAGGGACCGACCTTTAACGTCACCATCCGAAAGAGATGACACAGTTTCGAACCTGCATCCTCGGCTGAATCAGTTTGTAACTTCCACTTTTAGCTGGATTACAGGCGCAAGCCACAACGCCCCATTGAGCAATGTACCTTTTATTTATTTTAGCTGAGTCGGTACAATAGTTTTGACAGCAATGGGATGTCAGGCTTCCTTTATGTTTCCAACACCATGCCTATCATTCATATGGTCCGAAGATGTACTTGCACAGCAGACAAAAGCTTACAAACCATTTTTCAAGTTATGTATACATAACAATTTTAATAATCTCTTTATTGGTTTGGGGATGTAAGAAACTATTAAAACCTATTTGAAATAAAAAAATCACAATGTATGGTTTTGATCAGTGACAAAATAAGGGTTAACAAAAGTGAGGATAACTTTCAGAATTTCTGTTGTATTGAAATGCATAATTTTGCAGAGATAGCAGCTTATTGCTTTACGTTATCTAATTCTTTCTTTTTGCTTTTAAACATATTGGCCCGAATTCACAAAGGAGGTTTAAATTTAACCCATGGTTTAAACCTTCATTTACATAACCCATGGTTTAAAATTAGCGCAAAAATAAGCGCAACGCAGTCAAGAGGTCCAATATTAGACGCGCTCAAGGCAGGGTACACTTATTTTGCGCTAATTTTTAAACCATGGGTTATGTAAGTGAAGGTTTAAACCATGGGTTAAATGTAAACCTCCTTTGTGAATTCGGGCCATTGGGGTTTTGTTGCTTTTGAGGAATTTGATACAGAAAAATAAGTATCATTTATAAATAGAAGTTATCCTCACAATGTTTTTGTTTTGTTGATATTTGTTTTCTGTACGACAGATACCCCACCAGGTACCAGCGATGAGCATCTGACCATCTTGAAGGTGCTGAGGAACACCAGACCTGATGGAGCAGTCATCGTCACCACTCCACAGACGGTTGCCATGGATACCATATACAAGGAGATTGATTTCTGCAAAAAGATGAAGCTTCCCATCATAGGGCTGGTGGAAAACATGAGTGGTTTTGTGTGCCCGTGCTGTCAGGTGAGAAACTAAAATCAGTTCAATATAACAACCCCCTTGTCAAATGATGAGGGGTAATGACTTAGAAATGAGAGTTTTCACAAAATCAAGCAAACTGAGAAACCACAAACATATGTTTATGATATCTAACGTCCTGTATTGTAAATGGAAGACTGCTTATATTGTAGTTTGAAATAGAAAAAGATATGGACACACAAGTCTTGTTTGGGAGGCGCGTTGGCACAGTGGTAGAGCAGTGGTCTCGGAACTGGGAGGTCCCGGGTACGAAACCAAGTCGATGCGCATATATATACCTCAAGTGGATTGTCTATGGGATAGCTGGGAGTCTGATGGTTTGGTTTGGTTTGATGTTTGTTTTACCTGACTACTAAAAAAAATGTGAACGCTTGTAAGTAAGCAACCAGGGGACCGACGGCTTCAAGTTCTATCCCCGAGGGACTTGATAATAAAGATTAATGCCTTATCATTAACTAGTTTCTAGTGCATCCCCAATCGCCTTGTTTGTATACCTCTATGCAAAATTGATATTTCTAATAATTCTATTTAATAGATACACACACCATCACAATCAAAATTACACTGTAAAGATGATTCTGCAAATGTATTTATTTTATTTCCATTTTCTTCCATTACAGGAGGTTACCCGTGTGTTTTCTGGTGATGGAGTAGAAACGTTGGCCAAGGAATCAAATCTCACAATTCTGGAGAGATTACCACTTGATCAGGTGAGCAGGTTGGAGAATAGAAATTGCTTCTGAAATGTTAACCATCATGAAGCAGTTATTATTTTACCTTATTTATGATATTGAATGACACAATGTTATAGATTAACATTTTTATTTCTCCCAATCACATTTGAGATGATTACAAATTTTAAAAAAGTAAACTATTTGTCGGCCATTTGTTTAAAAATTCATAGAATGATCCAAAAATATTCAGTACAATAACCAATGCGCTGCTTTATCTGCTTGCACAAGCATTTTAACAGAGTGTAATACCGATAAAAAGCCCAAAAGCTGTATCTATAGGTTGATGCCCTTGAGCTCAATACATTTTTATTTAAAGCCTATCTGCACTAGTTTGGCCAGGAGGAATTAGACCTCCCTGCATGGTCACTGAAAAGTGGTTATCTCATCAAATCAGCTCTCAATTAACATAAGAAAAAGGGGACCATGGGGGATCAATGGTCACCGATTAGGCATTGCTTGCCATATAGAGGGCGCAAGTAGCTATAAGTAGTGCAGTGGGGCTTTATCTTGAATTTGTAAAACGTTTTGAAACTTTTGATATTAATTGCAAAATTAAAGGTACGTTTTTTGTAATGTGTTGATGTAAGAAAATATACAGAATGTTTTCTTTCGAGCCTTAAAAATCTTGAATTAAAACAAGAGGTGAATACAACATCTTTGTTCATGAAAAATGTTTAGAATTCATTTTCGTATTATGTGTAATTCTTTTTCTACACAATTTTGTAATCCTAATATTGCTAATTTCGATCAGAGAGGTTTCTGAGAGCCCTCATCTTTATGCATTTGTCCATGTACCCTTTTGTATACCGGTACCTGGATTTCAACCATTCAATCTTTATGTCTATTAGGCCCTGGTAAGATGCTGTGAGAATGGAGAGAGTATCTTTGAGTGCCACCCTGATTCCAGCATAGTGAAGTCTTTGGAAAGTTTAGCACAACGGTTCCTGGAACTCCCAAACAGATAACATCCAACGAAAGGATTTTGTAAAGAAATGCTGTGATGCTACATTAAGAGAAGCAGGTTCTTGATTGGTATTACTAAGTTATACACAATATATATGTATGGTGAATAAGGAGTGCATTAGCAATTTCTGTTGTATGAAGGCATTCTCTGGCAACACTATCTAGCTTCAACCCTTAATAGATACCTTAATACAGGATGCTATACCGCATATAGGCCTTTTCCATAATCTTTTGTTGTATTCATGGAGGATTCATCTGGTGTGTTCTATCAATATATCTCTATTTAAATTTGAAGTAATGGAATGTTTATAAAATCAATGATCATAAAGTATTACAAATAAATAAATTGTTATTTTAAATTAATACACTAGGATATATACTGTGCTTTATTTCTGTGCCACTCAGTATACCACACTATAGCACACACTGTAGTTCACACTCGGCCATACAATGAACCGCACTAGGTGTAGCATACTGTGCCACACAGTGTACCACACTTTAGCACACACTATAGCAAACACTATGCCATACAGTGTATCAAATTTTAGCACACACAGTGTACCACACTTTAGCACACACAATGCCATACAGTGTATCACATTTTAGCACACACTGTGCCATACAGTGTACCACATAACGCACACACTGTGCCACACAGCGTAGCACATTTTAGCACACACTTTGCCACACAATATACCATATTATAGTGTAACGCACTGTGTTACACAATGTACCACACACAGTGTCACACAGTGAACCACACTTTAGCACACACTGTGCCACATGGTGTACCACACTGTGGCACAAACTATGCCATACAGTGTACCACACTTACGACACAGACACACTGTACCACACGGTTACACCCTATAGCACACACTCTGCCACACTGTAGCAAACAATATACTGCACTTAGAGTACACATTGTGCCATGCACACAAGTCATTGTACCATGCCATGGTTCATGTCAAGTCGCCCAATGTCAGCCCGCCCCCTTACAAAGTCGCCCCCAATTGGTCATGTCGCCTCCCGATTTTTTTTGCCGATTTTGGGATTCTTGGTCAGCTCGCCCCCACTTTTTTGGTCATCTCGCCCCCTAATTTGTTGTTTTAATTTGATGTATTTTACAAGTTCAAAGTCAAGCCATTTTTAGTTCCTTGTATCTCAGTACTATGTTATTACTTTGTTATCACTAAATATTGAAAATTTTCCTCGTAACTGCATATTTTCGAGGATATTTGCATCTAAGTTTCCACCAGCTTTACGTACTAGTACTACCACATCGCTCGTTCTGACTCCATGCACTGACCACTTGCTTAGTTCTAGTGACGGAGCTTACGGATGTAAAATAAACTTGAATACAACCATATTTTCTGTATTTGTAATGAAAGAAAGTGTTCTCACAGTGAAAAGTTGTTAAAAGTTGAATTTTGAAACAGCTACATTTCAACTCTTAGACTATTGAATTATTCATTGGGAAGACCTAGCCTGCGCCTGCATGTACTGGCCGTACAACCGCCCACTCGCACCGGCGTTATTTTTGTAAACAACACACCCCAAATCCAACACAGACAGACACACAAAAAACAACATGAGCGAAGCTACTTATTTGCATCTGGCCCATTCTAGGATTAATGTAGGCCTATAAACTTGTTTTTATGTATGTGTTTTGACAGTATTTGATAGGTAATGTATGGCAATAAAATTCATTAAAATGTAAGAAATTCTTTTATGGTAAGATTGGGTTATCAAGTTATCATAGATTTTTTGTAATTAACAACAAACGCTAACAGTATTATACACCACAACGCTGTTAACAGTAACACAGACAAACAACAACATGAGCGAAGGTTTTTTTCAATACAGCTTCTTATTTGCATCTGGGATTAATACATTTAATTTATGCATACAATTTGTGTGTTTATGTATGTGTTTTGACAGTATTTGATAGCATATTGTCTTCTGTTTGGCGATTTTCGAAAGCACGTTTCGACATACTCCTCAATAAGAATTGTTAATCATATAACGCATAGCCAGATTTAACCCTATCTAAAATATTCATTCAAAGATATTACAATCATGCAAAGATAAAGGAATAAACAAGAGGATGAGATTAAGTATTGTCACAGACGAAAAATGATAGGGGAAATGTTTGCTTCTCTCTCGCTCGCTCGCTCTCTCAACGCCATTTTCCATCTTTATCTCTCGTACTGCTTTTTGTTCCGCTTTTTGTTTTTATACCGAAATTATTTCTTCCGATTTTGAGAAAAAATATTATACAATAATTTTTAAATGAAGAAGAAAAGAAACCCGGAACGAACGGCTGATATCGAAATGAGAAGAATATTACTGTACAATAATAAAATTATTATAAAGTAAAAGTTAGGATATAAAAGCATCTCTTTTGCATACAATTAATATGAAAAAAATATTTGTTAATAGTACTAATATACGTCGGACGAAGGAGATAACTCCTTGGTCGGACATTATAATTTAGCGAAAAGATATAAACAAACAAAAAGAAAGAAACCAAAGAAACATTCGGAAGGGGGGGGGGGGGTGATCGGAGAGAGAACTATACAGTACAGACTATACGTCCAACTTTCTAACCCCCCCCCCACCCCCGCTCTTTCTTTCTCACTCTGTCTCTCTCTCTCTGTCTATCTGCCAATGTTGTTCACAGAAAAATGTCACAAAAAACATGATTATGAAAAACGATTGTTTCTCTCTCTTTTTCTCTCTCTTTATGTCCCCCTCTCTCTCTCTCTCTCTTTCTCCATCTATCTCTCGCTCGCTTTCTCTGTCTGTCTCTCTCTCTGTCTATCTGCCAATGTTGTTTCACCATTTGCTTGTATGCCGGCGACATTCCTTCTTTGAGCTTAATTATTATAACATTATCCCTGATGATGTACAAATATATACCGTATATTTATTATAGGGAACGAAATAGAAAACGAGCGGCTGATAATGTCGAAAAGGGAAGAATGTACTGTACAATAATAATATACAAAGTCAAAGTTTGTGTCGGGATGTGAAAGTTTTAGATCAAGGTCTTTAAAGAGAGACTAAAGTTAGGAATGCGAGGTACTGAAGGAATGCTAACGTATGGGGAGTGGTTAATCACCTGTTAGGACCGTATCACTGAAGGAGTCTTTAGTAGTAATGTCCTTACTCGATGTTAAATTAGTTAATTGATATGAACGGAGATACATGTGGAATTAACGCTTCAAAATATCTTAGCGAAAGGATTTTATGTTACGCCTTGAGTGTAAAGCTACTCTCGAGCGTGGGTTTTCTAATACGTGCTCATTGCCATCTAAAGCTATATGCTGAGGGTATGGTGTGCAGTCACCAGTCGGCTGAGAAAGTTTAATTTGAGTCTACATTGAACGAGTATCTGTAGCTGAAAGCCGACTGGTTTTTGCTAGTTCTTCAAGTGACCTTGAGGTTTCTTATTTCTTTGCTTTATTGCTTCGCAATAAAAGTAATTGAACTTCAGATATCTGTCACGACTCCTTCATTTGAGTAACCCGAGTTACTAATCCTACTCATCCCGGTGGAGCTCACCCCTCCCCACCCCCCGACATTTGAATGTAAATCTCTGTTGCATCAAATTGATATTAAAAAAATGTTTATTAATATATATTGACGGTACTACTATACGTCGGACATTGTACTTTTGCGAAACGATATAATCAAACAAAAAAGAGACGGACTAAAGAACAAAATCAGAGCTTGGGGGGGGGGGGGGGGATCGGAGTGACAAAGACAAAAATCATAATAAGAAACACAGTCAGACTACGTCCAACTTTCTATCTCTCACCCCCCCTCTCTTTCTCTCTCTCTCTCTCTGTCGCCCTATTTCTCTCTCTCCCTCTATCTGTCAATGTCGTTTTCCATGTTCATCTTTCATAATGTTTTCTATTCCTCCATTTGCTTGTACGCCGGCAGCATCCCTTCCTTGAGATTAATTATTATAACATATCCCTGATGATGTGCATGCACAGTATACCTTATATTTATTTTAGGAAACGTTATAGAAAACGAGTGGCTGAGTAATGTCGAAATGAGAAGAATATTACTGTATACATTTCGAGTATATTATAATTGGACAAAATATGTATGATACTTATAATGCTTTTAAAACTGTCATATGACATTTAACTGAATAATGACTGCCACCAGTTTAAAGCTGAGATGTTATTCTTTACTCTCATTAATTATGTCTCATGCCGAAGCAAGTTGTGTGGGTCTTACTGTTTCAAATTGAATTTAGAGCTGAAACCGGCAAGTACGGGGTTTATCCGGGCATTTCGAGTATAATTATAATTGGACAAAATGCATTTTGTAATTTGAAGGTAATTAAAACTGTGTTATGACATTTTAACTGAATAATGACTGCCACGAATTTCATAGAGGGAAGAAAGTGAGCAATGCCATAAGAGAGTATCCACAAGCTATATAGGGATAATAAGGATTGTATAGATTGGCTTTCTTAGCTTTTCTCGAGTATATTTTGTACACGCAAGCAAATTAGAGCATTTAAGATCCCTTTTTAATCCCATATTTGCGTTTCTACTACAAGACCCATACTAGAACGTGTCGTCATGAGATAGTTCAAGTCTAAAAATAGAAATAGAAGAGAATGTCTCTACATTGAATTAAAAGTGAGCTATAATTGAATATAAGTTTATTATGAAGCATATAAATCGAAATAAAAGCTTTCGGCGGTAGACTTATAAATGAACGAAACGTTATCTAATTTTACTCTCAATTCATTCTATAGTATAAGTGCGTGATTTTGTTTAAGGAATAAGGGACGACCATGCGTGAACAACATGAACACCTGCTCATCTTTTTAAGTATTCGAAAGCACTATAATTAGGTTCCATCCTTAACCTGTCTAATAATGTTTGTTTGTTTTTTGTATAGATGTCACTTTCATTTTAATCTGTGCACATAATGGAGCATTTATTCTTTCAAACGCTGTAATATTATAAACAGGAAAACTTTTGAATTGAATCTCTGTTGCATCAAACTGATATCTAAACAGAAAATGTTTATTATGCTTCATTGACGGTAAACGTCGGACATTATTATAAACAAAAAAAAGAAGAGAAAAACAAAATCTGAGCTGGGGGGGGGGGGGGAGTCTGTGAGAAAAATATCATAATAATAAATACAGTACAGACTGCGTCCAATTTTCTATCTACCCGCCACCCTCCTCCCCTTCTCTCTCCCTCTGTCTATGTCCATCTTCATCTTTCATAATGTTGTCTATTCCGCCATTTGCTTGTATGCCGGGCATCATCCCTTCCTTGAGATTAATTATCATAACATATTCCTGATGTTATACGTCGGACATTATACTTTAGCGAAAAGATATGATCAAACCAACAGAGACTAACTAAAGAACAAATTCAGAGCCACTGGGGGAGGGGGGTGATCGGAGAGACAAATATAATAAATACAGTATACAGGCTACGTCCAAATTTCTACCCCCCCCCCCTCTCACATAATTATACCTTATATTTAGTTTAGGGAACGAAATAGAGAACAAGCGGCTGATAATGTCGAAATGAGAAGAATATAACTGTATAGTACTTATATTATAACAAATAAACTTTTGAATGTAAATCTCTGTTGCATCAAAATAAAATGAAACGTTTATTAAATTATACTTAAGCACAAAAGAGTTATCTT
Organism: Strongylocentrotus droebachiensis; assembly: GCA_035222895.1. NCBI lineage: Eukaryota > Metazoa > Echinodermata > Echinoidea > Camarodonta > Strongylocentrotidae > Strongylocentrotus > Strongylocentrotus droebachiensis. The sequence goes on from JAVYIG010003714.1 coordinate 106,257, forward strand.
GAAGAAGGTGGACAACAATATAACAGAAAGAATGAAACTTTCTCTTATATTTACAAACATATAAATAGCATAAATAGCCTGATTCTGACCGCTGCATGCACTAGCGCACTGCCTAGGGGGCGACTGTGTTTAAGAGGCGACTGTGTATAGGAGGCGACTGTGTATAGGAGGCGACTGTGTATAGGAGGCGACTCGACCACACAATTTGGGGGCGACTGCGTATAGGAGGCGACTGTGTATAGGAGGCGACCGGCTTGGGGGCGACCTGACCAGACACCGAGAACACCCAATGCCATAGCCTGTTTTTATGCTATGTGCTCGCATCAACATCATGAAATGTTTTTAAAAGTCTTATTGTTCACACATAGGTATAAAACTGTCAATTCTTCCATTCCATTCAGTTTATACCGGTAGTTGATTGATCAGTTGCTAATTTGTTTCATTTGATTAATTTATTGATAGATTGATTAGTTGGGTGATTGATTAATTGATTGATTGGTTGATTGATAGTTGGTCGCTTGCATGATTGCTAGGTGGAAAGATTTTGTGAATGTATGAATTGATTTATTGATCAACTATTTACTTTTGAAAGGTCAAAGGGGCAGTTCCCCCCCCCCCCACATGCCCCCTCCCCAGACAAGTTTTCAACAAAGACAAGAAGATATTTACCGACTTTTCAACCACAAGAGGAAAATGTGGAAGGAGAGATTCTCATCATATTGCTGTGAACACTTTATAAATTATGGAGAATCGGTCCACTCAACCGCATGCAAGCATATGCGACCCTTTGAAAGTATATAGACCAGTTCTTTATTATGAAGACAAACTTAAAACTGAAGAGAATAAGAAACAGGGTGTATTGCATACCAACAGCATTTGTCAAGTAAAGCGAACAGAGAGAGAGAGGAAACGGACGAACGCCGCTTTTTTATAAATCGCTTGGTTCTAGGAGATGAATCAGTTGTGTTTGTTTAAAATAATGCTTGCATTTCCATAATTTTATTAAAGACCGTCACCACTACTGGGCCAGAAGGGATTAGACCACACAGAGAGCCATCAAGGTCACTGTGACAGGTGGCTATCTCATTAACTCAGCTCTCATTTAACATAAGAAAAAGAGGATCATGGGGGACCAACAGGCACCGATTGGGGAAGTTTTCTATATAGAGGGAGCAAGTAGCTACAAGTATGGCAGTGTGCCTTTAAACGAATCCTTTCCACTAGCTGTCTGCCTATAACAACGAAGAAGACGAAAGACTTCATGCATGGCTGATCGTCAACGAAACAGAGTTTGTTGTTTGTTGCTACGGCAGGCAGTCAGTGAAAACGAATTCGTTTTTATAAAATTAGAGAAATGCATGCGTTATTTTGAACAAACAGAACTTTGTTATTCCTGGCTCATTTTTCCTGATTGAGGTGTCATAAGAAAGGGCAGAAATGAACTTTCTGGAAGTGTGATTTTCTATTTGAAATTCAGATACCGTTCGCGCCAAATGACTTTTTGGAACCCTTTCTTCAAATTGTTTTAATCACCCATGCGTGAAATATCCATCATATGAGTTGCATCAAATGAAAGAGGAGGATCTAAGCTTTAGAAATATATGTCATTTATTAATTATGATTGTGATAAATTTACAGGCCAGGGGGGAGGGGGGCGGTCTGGGAAAGGAAACTAAATTCAAATAAGGATTAAGAGTCGAGAATGGTACACGAATCGTCTTCTTTCTCTAATAATTTAATGAAACGTCAAAGCTTCCGCGCTTTGCGCGTGAGTGGGACTGAATACAGATAAGGATTAAGGGTCGAGAAAGGTACAACGAATCGTCTTCTTTGTCTAATAATACGTCAAAGCTTCCGCGCTATGCGCAGGAGGGGCGGACTGAATTCAGACAAGGAATATGAGTCGAGAAAGGTACAACGAATCGTCTTTTTTCAAAGCTAATTTAGCTGCGCTTCGCGCGGGAGGGGGAAACCTCCCCCCTCCCTGCACCCACCCCGCTAGGGAGCGCGCTCTTTGAGTGATTCACACGCTTCGCGTGCTCACTTCCGCCCCCCCCCCGCCCCCCCCCCCCCCCCCCCTAAAATGAAATCCTGGCTACGCGCTTATAAACATCGAAAATTCTCGGTTTCGCTTTTTCTGGGACGCACTTTATATCACAGCCAATCATATTGCGCAATAGACCCGCAAGAGCCACGCGCACGCACGACCTTACACACGTGTAGATCCTACAACACGATCCCTGACTGTACTTCTTGTGCTCACGGTTTGAATGTAAGTAAAAACTTTGTACCGAATATAAATAAAATGTTATTATTTTTTGTCTAAAGAAAGAATAAATCCATACTGTATAGTGCGCAGTATTCTTCGCTCTATTTTGAACAATTTAGACCTAAAAGCTGTTAATTAATAGCTAGCCATTTCAAGAGCGAGTGGTCACCGCACTAGTTAACGGAAACTGAAGCTGTTGCGCGCCGGACCGCTGGCTACGACTCTGGTTGCCGCACCGCTTGTTCCTGGTTGTGCATGGCATGGCCCTAGATTTTGTCTCTTTTTCTGAAAACTTCTGCTTTAACTTAAATTTAAGATTAGTAAAACAAGTAATGAAAAGGAAGAATTATAAGTAACCACAATGTACATGACAATAATGAGTAAGAATTACTAATATATTAAGTTTCACTAGATCTATTGTTGAATGTTGTGCAGTTGCCTCCTAACTCGATCGACTGTAACTGAGCTGAGCTGAGTGGTTGAATTTTTGTAGCCATAAGTACAGCCTTGCACACAAATGCAAATGGTTCAGAACTATTAAAGACTTCATTGACTGCATGAGTAAGTGATCATGATCAAGGAGCATTTAACAAATGACATTTTGTTTGTTTTTTGGGACATATTTGAAATTCCAGACAACAGAGTTGCATGCAAGATGTCTGCTGAACCACTGTCACCAAGGGAATCAGGAAGATTCATTGCAGAACACGGTCAAGATGTAACAATTAATCAGGATGCAGCTAAGAAAGTTGCTCAAATGGTAAGAACTGTTCGCCTTTCTCTATAATTTTAAAAGAATTTCTGAAGAAGTCCTATGTTCCAGACGTTTTTAGATGCCCCCCCCCTCCCAAACAACAAAATCTATAAAAAGATTGGTTTTTACTTTTCTTAACAAAATTGGAATCTGTGCAATAATGAAAGTTCAGTGAATAATAATAATACAAATCTGAAAATGGCAATTTTTCTTCTGTTCAAATAGATCTATGTTTACTTGAGTATTTCTGTGATCTATGCTAGTGATATATATATATTGCTTTTGCTAGATATGGGAGAGCTTAGACAAGCAGCAATACAGCATCAAATCATGGAAAGAAAATGCTCTTCATCCCAATACAATGACAGATGCTACAGTCGACTGGTAGGTTGCTAGTTTCTTTTTTTTCCTCCATTATTCAATGATGCTTTCCCATTTCTGATTGAGATGGAAGTGAATTTACCCAACAACATGGTTGATATAGCACTTGCCTGAATAAAAACCCTTTCTGACCAAGTGTTAAAAAGATAAATGTTCCATGTTAATACTGCAAATATGAAGGTTGATTATAATTTAATAATGTCAAGACAAAAACATTTTATTCAGTGCTTAAATTGCCATATTGTACGGTACTTATTTTTATTTTTTTCTTCAGGATATTTGTCTTGGACACACTGAATTTCTCTTTCTGGAGTGAGACAAACGACAAACGTTATTTGGTGCGATATAACAATGAGAATCACAGCGGGTACTGGGCATTGTGTGCTGCACTGATGAGAGCATGTGATGTAAGTACCACTACCAGCATCATACTGTACTTCTTTTTTCCATATGGAATCCATAAGGATATAAGAAAATTCAATCTAAATGTAAATGAATGGAAATGTAGTCAACAACTCATTAATAAAGTACCTGTACATTTAGAAATAGAAAAAAAGAAAAGAAATATGCAGTACACAACCATCTTGCATATGGAATTGTTGATTAAACCATGATTTATTTATAAAAGTCCCTTAGATATTATATTTGCTATTGTATCAAATTAATAAAAAAAAAATTTCCACAGAGCACATTATATTTTGCTAGCGTCAATTTCCTTTTCAATGACTGACGCTTAAACATTAGTTATTTTTAATTGGAACCTGAATAAGCTTAGTAATATTTGAAATATATTAGGACAAAAGAGTACTGGTATGTCTTTCTTTATGATAATCAAATGAAACGATGAAAAAAAGAATCAATTACAGGAAGTCCTTGAAAAATGATAAAATTCGCGTTTGTGATAGAATAAATGTTTGAGAACTTTAAATTTGTTAGTGATGGTCAATTAATTCTTTTTCTTCCATTTTCTTTTCTTCTAACGAACCAGGAAGGCATTCCAATTACAAGTCCATCATACTACTCCAAGGTGACTCTGGATGAGCTGAGACATGTCTTCCGCTCAGAGACAGATACCGGTATCCATCTTCTGGACAAGAGGATAGAGAACCTACATCAAACAGGAAAAGTTCTGATGGAGGTGAGTGATGCGTAGTAGGAGGGGGGGGGGGGGGGTCTGGGCGAGCTGAGACGTGTCTTCCGCTCAGAGACAGATACCGGTATCCATCTTCTGGACAAGAGGATAGAGAACCTACATCAAACAGGCAAAGTTCTGATGGAGGTGAGTGGTGCGTAGTCTTGAGCGGGAGGGGGAGGGGTGGAGCCTACATTGAGGGGAAGGGGGCAGTCTCGAGGGAGAGAGGGGGGTATAGTCTTTAGTGAGAGGATGAGGGGAGGGTGTAGTCTGGAGCGAGGAAAAGCTATTTAGTCTTTTTTTTAAGAGTGAGGGGTGTAGTATTCAGTGTGGTGATTCCGGGGGGGGGGGGGAGGTTACATAGTGAGGAAATTTCTTTAGTTTACCTGCATATTGCTCAAATTATTCATGTTCCAGCACAGTTGTTGGTTTGCCTACATTTTCTTTCTTGAAGGACAAACAAAAGAACAGAGTACAAGAAAAAAGCATATTGATTATCATTCAGGACATCTAATAAAGCATATGGTTCTTGTAATTCTTACAGAAATTTGATGGATCCTTTGTGAATTGCATCAAGACTTGTGAGAACAGTGCAGTCCAGCTGATTGAACTTGTCACCTCACACTTCTCTTCATTTCAGGATGTGGCCACTTTCAACGGCACAGCGGGTAAGGATCGAGCTTGTTGTGACTTAATGAATTAAGATTTATCCATATAATACAATAAAATATTGAATTGAATTGAATTCGCATTTATTTCATTCTCGATTAAAAATTACATTGATACAAAAGATACAAAATTATTCATGAACAAATTTAGAAATAAAATGGGGAACTACATAAATATAGCCCTTAGGCCTTGTACAAGCATAGTTCCCAAAGCATTCATAGCAAAAAGTAAAGCAAAGAATAAAAAAAACAAAAACAAAACAAACAAACATTAAATAATAAAAAGGAAAAAAAAAAAAAACCTATAACACAAATATAAACATAAGATAAGTAACTATACCTATTTGAGATAAAGAAACTGCTTCAACTTTTTTTTGAAGGAATTAATTGACTTGCAATCAGAAACATCTTTGGGGATGGAGTTCCAAATCACAGGGAAATGATGACGTACAGATTTCATTACATTATTTGTTTTTACTGGCCATAAGTGAAAAGAATCCTTAAAACAGGAATCCTTAAAACGGGTAATGGTATTGCCATAATATACTCAGAGAATCGCTTTGAAAAGAGCAATACTTAAGCTTTTTGTCTTGCACTCATCAGAGTAAAACGCAAGAATGAAACAGAAAGCCGAAATCAAACAATATAAACGAACAATAAAATATACACTATAATGCAAAAAGATGAATGTTTAAGTATGTTTGACACAAAATTTGTCTCTCTCATATTTTTGATCACCTTTAATTAATAAAAATGTTCAGGAAACGCCCAAAATCATACATGTATTTGTGGAATCGCTATCTTTGTGCCACAACACTGTACACAAAAATTGAACGGTACCTTTAGATTGAAATATGGAAACAGAAAAACAGGTTTTTGTATGTTACTCCCGAGTGAAAGTTTGTTAAGAATTTTGTGAAATGGTGGATGATTTGATTACCCAACTTCTTTGTGATAAAAAATTTAAAAAAATAAAAAAATAATAGAGTTTGAAAGACACATGCTTCAGTGACACTTTCATTTCTTTTGTATGAGATGTTGCGGATAACAGTTGAAGGGGCAAGGCAAGGGCATCATCAGAATATGATAGGGCTACATGAAAATTGAATATAAGATTACCATGCCTCTCTTCAGTGCCTCTCTTGTGGTTATAGGATTTAAAGTAGTACAAGCTTATCTTTGATATCTAATAGAGCTTAAGGGTGTAAATCATTAAAATTACATTGACATTAATAAATGCAGCAAGAAATATTAAGTGAAGGGCTACATTTCCTGCCAGATCTCGCCCCGCCAATACAAAAATAGGCCTACTCACCAGAGCACTCCGGATCGAACTCCTTGGCCTTCTCCTCAATCAACCTAGTCTTCATTACTGTGTTCTTGTATGACTTGATCCTGCGATTGTACAGACACTCTTGGTCCCGGTACCATTCCACAAGTTCTATTTCCTGATGTTCTGTGAATGTGTAGGGGACTAATTGTTCCTTCCGCCTCTTTGGGGTGTTCTTCCTGCCGGCTTTTCTCTTCCTCCGGGTGGGTGCTAGAAGGGATTGAAGATTGAGAGTCGAGGCCGAGGAATTCATTGTTGTTCTCCTCCTCCTGGACGAGCCTTTCGATTAAGCTCTCTTGTTCTGCTAATTGGACCTCGACATGGTCTTCTTTCTCTTCTGGGACCTGGTCATCAACGATCTTCCCTTTTATTCCCAGTGCCTCTTCCTGCACTTCTAAGCCTACTTCTCCTCTGTTTTGGGTTTTTTTTTCCACCCCTCTTGGTCTTCCTGAGACGAGGCATGTTTCGGAACCTTGTTTGTCTTAGTTGTGGAAATGGACAATCAATGCATTCTTTCAGGCCAACTGACATATCATTGTGCACTCGTCATGCTTGCCCTGCACTGTGCTCATGCTCATACGAAACTCGCCAAAAGTCCCCGTACTCGTTTTAAACTCGTGGGCAACTCGGCATGACTCGCAGCATGATCGTCGTGCTCGTAGTCCACTCTTGGAAACTTGAATAGCTCTCGCGTATACTTGAAGGTGGCGAGTTGCTACGAGTAATGAAGAGTGCAGTTAATCTTAAGTTACAAGTCAGTGAACATTTTGAACATGTTCAAAATTTTGTAACTGCTCGCGACTTGGAGGAGAGTCGTGAAATGTTGTAAAGAGTTACGCTGACCAATACTCGCGAATTATCCTGAGTTACAAGAAGAGCTTTTTGCGAGTTATTGCGAGTGCCTCTTTGAGGCAACTCACCACAACTCGCCATAACTCGCCAATACAACTAGGCTAAGTGGGAGCCCTGCTTTAGAGATAAAACAAAGTGCCCAGCAATTGGGTTAGAAAGACACATGCTTCAGTGACACTTTCACTTCTTTTGTATGAGATGGTGCAGATAACAGTTGAAGGGGCAAGGCAAAGGCATCATTTGACACAAGATGGTGTACCTTATGTTAATGCTTCCTGGAAACTGTGTGGGCAAAGTAATTGATAATTTGCATTAAGGTCTGGTCTGGATGACCATAATGTCATGCTGTCTCAAAACCCTATCCCTATTGTTTACACTTGCCAAATTTGTAAATGTAATTATGAACACAACACTGTGCATAACCTTACATCTAAACTTTTTTTTAAAGAATGGCAACCCTCAACCTAACACTGTATTTTCTTACAAACTAAAGCTCAGAACAATTATCAGATTACTGCAATCGGTGTTGACATATTTTGTTTTAGAAAGCCTTTCTCAACCTGGTTTTATTTCTTTTCCTCTGTATTTACAGTTTCTCTTTATAAAAGGGCACAGATTCTTGTCGCAGACATCTGGGCGTGCTTTGAAGGACAGGGTCATGGGCGCTTCACGGATATAGACACCTTGACAATGTTTGCTGATTACAGGTAAGGAGGATGATATTTATTACAAATCTGTACAGAAAAATTGACAAGCAAGTTTCACTGAATCTGACAAGTCTCGTGCTGAATGTTTAAAGCTACTATTTAATGATATCTGTCAAATGATAGCTACATAATTTATAAAAACATATGCTTCTGTACTTATCCCATATTTAATAATTGGCACAAGAAAAAAATTATTAATTTTTTGGTAAAGTGTATCATTTTATTTTTGAATCAGATTATTATAGTACATAATTATGCATGTAATAAAGGTCAACATTGGTTTGAGGATTTGTTTTTCTTTCTTTCTAATGAGAATGATCAACCTCGATTTCCTTTGTCTTCTTCTAGGGTGCCCCAAGGTTTGAACTACTTTGGTGTCCTGAGTTATTCTGATGCCTTGAAGAAACGACTGGAAGATGAGACTAAGCTGTTCACTCCAGGAGAGAGGTTAGAGGTCGAGATCAGAGGGTGCTCAATCTGGGCTGTGGAGGTATGTCTACTGTCAAACCAATTAACCTTGTTAGTATGGAGAACATTGATTGTGCTGAATTCTTTTAAAGCCCCTCTATTAAAAGTGTCGGGAGCTCAAACAAATTATAATGTGTAGGAGAATGTCATTTAAGACACATTTCTGTAAGGATTTTTCAAAACAAATGTGTTTGAAGTCGAATGTTGATGAAAGAACACAAAATTTAGGTTTTCTGTGTATAACAGAAAACCCAAATTATGTAGTCTTTTATCAATATCATGATACAATTTAAATTTAAATTTGGGGCTCCCAACACTTAAGATGGGCTTTGACGCATTGTATAGAGGTGTTGTGGTGCAGTGTATAAGTCTCTAGACTGTGAACAATGAGGTAAGGGGTTCAAATCCCTGTCACAGCACCAAAGTCCATTAGCAAGACTTTAATATCTACATTTGCCACACTCCACCCAGGTGAGGTAAATGGGTACCCGGCAGGAATTAGTTACTTGTCCGTTATAGTGTGGTAATTTTTTTTATTTTTACAAAGCCAACCTGTTGCCTGACGTGTAATTGGCAAGATAAGATTGAAGGCATTGATTTTATTACTAGATTGGCCTGTCAGATGATATACACATAGGTTATACAAAAAAACTGCTACCAGTATGTAAGTGTGTTTGCGCATTGTGTTTGGGCCATTGAATCCCCTAGTTCTGTTGCTTGTAATAAAGGACATCCCATAGTGTAATAAACATTCTCAGATACATGATGATACGCTTTATGATCATCAACTTTTTTACCATGTTTTGGATTTCCCCCCCCCCCCTAAATGCAATAACATATCACTGCAAATTGTCATTACTTTCCTTGTCTCACGTTTACTTGCAGCTGATCTTGCAAGAGATGCGGAGGATACGTGGGGAAGACCTGAAGAAAGGCGATGTTATAGTGAACAGTATCATCATTGACTTCTACCTGTGGACCTACTGCAAGGATCACAGGGATGACATGGCACACATACCAATACACAAGATTAGGTCCATCTATTATTAAAGGGATCAGGTAACTTTGTCTCAAATTCTAAAACAAAATCCTGGATTTAGCTCATGCTGCAATGATAATTATAAACCTTTAGTTCAGTCAGGAACCCCATGACTTTTACAAGTCGATAGCCTATCAAGATATTTATAATTGGAAATAAAAACCAAATTTTGCATTTTCCTAACGGTTTTCATAACACTACAGCCTATTGGGGAAAACAAGTATGTTGAAACAGGTCACTCAAAGATTTTTACTTTTTAGAGGCACTTCTTGATCGTTTTGAAGCGCAACTTTTTAGGGCTTTGATATTACACCACATCACTGACACTGATAACACGTAGGGTCGTGCATCTCAGATTCAACATTGTTAAACGAAGCCTTTAAAGATAATCTTAGTTCTGGTGATATAACATATTTATTAAAACAATGAAATCCAGCATTTTTTTTGTGTGATATATCGAGAGATAATGATATTCGCCTTATTTATTTTTATAGAAAATGCGTAGTTGTGTAGTAATTATTAAACAAAAATCTATGGAATTTTCATAATGCATGGTCCCATACCTGCATGTCTGTGTTGGTGCTTTGCAGAGTATGCAGTTTTCGGCAATCTGCACCATGTTGTTAGTATTTTGCTGGCCCAGACAGTAGTCTGATATGTTACCGCATTTTTATTACCAGAAGACAACATTGCCCTTCTTTTATCATAATGTGAATATGAAAGATGGTTTCATACAACTGGAATATTTCATGGTATATCTACTTATAGAGGGCTGTCATTCATTGTTTAGATGAAGCCTAGGTGTTGGAGGGTATTTAAATATTTTTAATATTTTTCACCTTGAATTATGTAATAAACAGGGACTGCTTTCAAAGGTAGTGTAACTTTTGTCGGTGCTGTAAGTGCTTTCCTCTGCTCAATCATCAATATTGTGTCTTTTAAGAGCGAATAGTTTTCCTTCTTTTGAAACTCATAACTGAGATATATATATATATATATATACAACATGAAGTTAAATACCATAAAATGGTAATTATGTCAAAATGCACAATTTAACCATGATTCTGAACTTGTCTTGTATTGTGTGTTGCATTTCAGTAACCATGTGTAATTGGTAGGTTTGTTTAAACTTAAAAGCCTAGGCAATCATAAAGGAATAAAGTCCATGTGTCACATTTAAGAAAAAGTTAAATACCAATATATTGGCCTATTGGTGACAGTTCCACATCAACCGTTTTACGATAATCATTCCTGATGTTGTGGTTTGGCTCAATAAATCTTGATTCAGAGCCAAAAAAATTATGCTAGATGCATTAGTAGAATGGGCCAAAGATTTCTGCACACGCTGCATCCATTTTTGTTGCATGACTATATGATGTTTGATGCCAGGAATTTAAAAAAAGGAAAATATGCCTTAAAATTCTAAAATTGGCAACACGTTGAGAGATTCAAAATTCATTGTTTTTTGATCAAAATTTGCACTTTTGTCAACCTTTCAACACATTCTTGCCCATGTACGTGTATTCAGAGACATAAAAATTTATTTTAACAATGTAGCAATAAAAGAAAAAATATTATGTTGCCAATTTGAAAAACAATGTGTAATCAATTTAAGTTATTTATCCCTAAAATCAATCCTGCCCTGAAAGGGATAATTCAGTGTCTTTCATGTGTGTTTGGGACCCTGCGTTATTTATAAACATATTCATGTATTTATTGGTATAAACCACCATATGGTGGATACTAAATTGCTCACTATGTAGCTTTTGTGGTTTAATGATGTTGGTTGCGTGTTCATTCAAATAATATACACCCAATCATATTCGCATTTTAATGCATATATAAATATTCCTCTTAAAAATTATACCAGCTTATAATCCATAATCATGTTCTGACATTTTTTTCTAGTCTTGAGCACACTAGTCATATGGAGTTTACTCATTATATATACTCCATCATTAAATTAATTAGCATTATGAACTGTTGCTTCTCAAATTTGTACTGTACAAATATTATGAGAATTATATTAGTCCAAAAGTATTCTTAAGATGTTCTTGCATAGTAAGTATCCTATTATGATGTAGTGTCCCTATGAGCTTCCAAAGAGCTTTTAGGAATGTTTTCCCTGTCTTTCGCTCATGAGTTACATTTAGTTCGTTTGACTTTTTGTCATGATTTTGATGGATCCTATTTATGGCAGTTAAATTGCTAGGGCTGTTTGCCTAAATTCTCAATTGGACAATGTTTATGCTGCATATATGTTTAAATAATATTGTTTGATATATGTTGAAAAAGTAGTGATTATGCCATCCTTTATAGTTAACGGAGTAAGCTTTCTTCTATGGTGTAGCTAAGTGGAGGCCTTTAGTAAGATACAAGGGTATTTTGCTCACGACCATATTGCATGTGCCGTTATGATAAGTGATATATTTTTGTTTTTTTGTGAAATATATAAAAGGTATCGCACCATCATTTGGGAAATTTTCTCATTTCATGAGATAATGTTTTAAAATTTGCAGTCATTGCAGGTATATTTTCAGGTCTGCTCCAAACCCGTCATACAGTTTGTACAAATAATTTGTATTCATGTAACATGGTTTGTGTGATGTCATGTAGGATATTTGGTTGTTTCTCTTGAATGCATACCAATCATTTGGATTCTATTACAGTTACAGACTTTTGTCATTGTGCCAGGGGTACAGGCAATGATGTATTCATTATTTATACCAGGGTAACATTGAGATGTGTATCTTCTGGGTAGAGGATGATTTATAACGATATTCTTATTCGCACAAGCTCCCATTATTTATACCGGTATGAACTATCATTATTTCCATTATTTATATCTGACTTTTCATTCTTCCTATAATATTGTGCATTTTTGTTGTTTCATGAATTTGAGCAGGTAAATATAAAAAGTAGGGGACAAGGAAAAGATTGAAGTTGATGCATTATATCATGAGACAGAATTTAAATTTCCTTAAAAATGACTTTTTACTAATTCACTATGTCATACTAGCTTTGGTATTTTAGCATTCATCCACATGTCTGGAAAGAAGCTTCTTTCTTTCCTTGCAATTCATCTTGAGCTTATTAGCATTCGATGTATTTTGACACTTGTTTCTTCTGTGATACATACATGTATAGCCAGGCGCGTACGCAGGATTTTTTCAAGGGGGGGGGGGGGGGGTTTTAACATTTTTAAATCGGCCGAAAAAATCGCAACGACTCAGCCGGCCGCTGAATAAGCGGGGGGGGGGGGGGGGGTAAGAGGACACTTTTTTTCTTTTTTTTTTTGTCTCGAAATTTGAAAATTGGACATTTTTCTCCGTTGGGGGAGGGGGGGGAGTAAGGTCACCTTTTTTAGGTCAGTAATGGGGACATTTTTTTTTTTTTTTATAAATTAAAAAAAAAAAAAAAAAACCCAAAGGGGGTGTTTTAGGGGGGTTTACATACAAAAAAATACGAAAGGGGGGGGGGGTTTAACCCCCCAAACACCCCCCCTGCGTACGCGCCTGTGTATAGCATATGTACTATGCCTTGTTTTAACCTTTATTTTGTTTGCAATGTGATATCGTTGGTTCTGATTATGTTATCGGATTTGATTTCAATCTTAATAAATGCAAACTTACAAAGTTACTCCTGATCAACAATGTGTAACCATTTCTGTGTTTGTCGTAGTAATGATGGAAGAGATTAACCCCATCCCGATTTTGTGTAGCATGTTAAATCGTAATGTGGAAACTTCAGCTGATTTTTTTTCTATGAGGGTGTTTTGTAACCAATATCATTTTTTTATGTTACTTTCTAGCTTCTATTTTCTAGTATTACTCTATAATGTCTTACTAGTATATTATATCATCAAACTGATATTTTGGTATTATATTGAAGTTAGCTAGCTTTTCATTTTCTTTCTTCTTCTTCTTTCATTGTTATTCTTCTGGGGGTCGAATGCTCCAGATCTAATTGGTACCTAGCTCGACATTTTTTTCTCGTTACAAAAAAACTTTAAAACAAACAGACGGAGATGATGTTCTGTTGTGAACAGTGTTTTGTTAAAACAGAATATGTGAGCTGCAATTTTTAATCAAATATTGAGCAAAATTAACTGTGGTGTTTTAAAGTAAAATACATAAACTGCCATGTGATACTCTAGACTAGTCACAACAATGGGACAAACTGGACACTCCACTGTGCAAACTCAGAGTTCAAGGTCCATTTCCACTTGAACTGAGTTTTTATTCATTTAGTTTGTTGATATTGCATGTGACCTCTAAACGTATATTACATGCCATAAATAGATCTCCATAAATAGATCTCCATAATATATCATTTTCCAACTCTCAGACTAGTAAGTCGTTCACTGACACTGTTTAACATCTATTCACCTTTAGGAGTGGTTAAACGTTGAGATGAGTAATACAGTGCGTGTTGCCCTGTGGTGTTGCCAGCGGTCGTTGTCGACACTCTTTGAGCGATGCATTGCTGCCGGGGGCGACATCGAGATCTTCCACGAAGTCTATCTCGCTGCGTATCGTTTTGGACCTCAACACAGACAAGAGAACGCCACGTTCGACACAGACGACAACTACACCTACGAAAATGTCAACAAAATGCTCAGTCAAAATTTCCCGCCGGGACGCGCTATCTTCATCAAGGACATGGCGTTTGCGGTAGAAGGACGCTTCTCGGAACTGTCTTCAGATTTTTGCCACACTTTCTTGATTCGTTCTCCGCAAAAGGTCATAAGGTCGGAAAGGTCCTACGTGAAACTCCTACAAGGCTGCAACTTTAATGAGAACTACGTGTCAGAATTAAGACAGAAATTACCCAACTGTTTCAAACAACAATGTTTGCTCTACGATTACTTCATAGAACACGGGTACCAGTCTAACATAATTGTGATAGATGCAGATGACTTTGCAGCCATGCCTGAAATCGTGCTTCGTCGATATTGCCAAGAAACGGGGCTTCGACATTCAAAGAATGTATGCTGAGTTGTGAAAGTTTAGATTCGATACCCGAGGACTGGCATTGCTCAGAAGTTCTGAAGAAAGCAACAAAGGCTAGCGGGAGCCACGAGAGAGCCCTTAGTAGTACGGGAATCGAACCAACCGGATCGGCAGGAAAGGGACAGGATTTGCCAATAGAATGGCAGAAATGTGTTGATGAGTGTGAACTGTTCTACAGAATCATGTTTGAAAGGAGAACAATCTTTAAGGAGTAGTTATAATCTACCGATCATCATGATCTCTTTGGAACGAAATACATAAAGTTTGATTAAAGCCCCAGTTAAATGACAGCATAGTGCTTTAAATGTTTTAGGAACGATTTATTATAGGGCTTTAATTCAAAATTTGAAATATGTAATTAATAGGCCCTATAGTATTTATCTCCTGTACTTCGCGTCTATAATTGGCTTCAGAAGAGGATATTTTTAATATCGTGGAAATTAGGAACAAGAAAACAATCTTTTACCCTACTTCATTCGTATTTAGCCCATAACCTGCAAAATAAATATAGTGTCCCTGTATAATTGGATATACTTTGTGTTTTATGATTAAACCACAATGTCATAATGATGATTATTTGTATGTATATTGTCTTATTTAAACCAGATTTAATGAAATAATTTAAAGTTCCTGCCATATTCAATCATCATTGCATGGCAAGTCCAAGGTACTTTTACAACGTTGCCGACGATATCAAAGATTTCAGTATCGACCTATACCTGACAACTTAAATTGAGAGCCTTTGCTCGAACGCGGCGTTAACCAAAGTGACTTAAACAAACAAAAATGATGCGTTATTTATTGCTGTATTTACAATACAGGGTAGTCCCTTCAGAGCCGAAAGGCCTGCCTTTCAAGGGAGCCTTGTAGGCAACGGTGATAAATTACATGGTAAGAATAACGACAACAAAAATAAAAACATATACACAAACAAATAACATAATACATAATACACAGTTGTTTACTATGTTTCAGTTTGAAAAGACGACCTTCATAAAGGAGTTTCACGGGGACTCGGAGTTTCACAACTCCCTGGCTGAATCATGTTTCGCCTCGTCAGACATGATCTGATTCTTCCTACGGATGCTAGTATATACGTGATATTTTCCAGACTACTTATAGAGGTGTTCATGCATGATTCATTCGAGTAATCTTAGCGACTTATCAGCTAGGTAGCTAGAGCTTTCTTATATCCCAAATATTTAATGCCCTAACCATTCGTTAATTCTGATATGCACTGTCACAATTCTTCTTAGTCTCTTTATATCTATTTCTCGTTACACTATATCTCGCTGCTTCGTGTTTTTGTTCTTCGTGTGTTCTTGTTCTTTCCCAGATCCACCCATATCCTCACCCACACTCTTTATTCTCAATGCGGTTTGCCACCTTTATCTTCTCTCCACTCCTCAAAATGAAGATTTGTTATGTAACATAAATTAGACAGACTCGACGGACCATTGTGTTCATGTGCGTAGTATTGACTTAAAGACAATTTTTAATCGAAAATGAAAACAAAGTGAACATTTGTAAAAACGTGTTATTATTGCAAATTATTCTTGTGGTGTATATATTCTTCACCAAAAGTTAATACCAGAAAACATCTTTTACACATCAAAATATTTTTCTGCTAAAGACACAAAGGCCAAACTGACCCATCTCACATAGGCCCTAGCTTCGTTGCACATTGGGTTACAAATTACAACCCATTATTGACAAAGTTAATTCTTAAATCAACATTGTATAAATGGTGCTTCACTTTATACACTGTTACCAATCGCTCCGAACCACATTGAAAGACATTCAAAATTATATAAATATTTCAAAAGGGAAATTTGCTGTATTATATTCATGCTATACACCCCCGCCAAAAAAAAAAAAAACCGAACGAACACAAGCAAAAATGCCTTAACTCAAAACTACATTATCTTTGAATTCATTATCCAAAAAATGAAAATTTTAGCTACAAACTTAGATACTGATAAAAACCAAAGGATTTTGTTGTTGTTTATTCTGATGACTCTGATGCCGGTAAACAGAATTATCCAATGAATCACCTTTTCTCATCACAATTATGTTGATGAATTGTCTCTATTTGTGTTTCCTTTGAGCTTCATGATATTTTGTTGAAGTTGCAGGATTCCACGTTATTTCATGAATTTGTACCATTATTTACCTTCTCAACCATATTGCAAATCATGCTACCTTTAAATACTTAAAAACTTAAAATAAAGTATTCTAAAAGTGTTAAGAATACAATGCCCTTAGTAGTGGATAATACTGATAATAACTATGGTCTTCACAATTGCACCAAATGAAATATTTATGTAATACAAATTACTGGGCGTGATATAAGTTTCCAGTTATAGAAACAAAAACACAGAATTACGTCATCATATCGGGGAACAGCCGTAGAACTACAGATGTCCTAACATCTCCACTGCCTAATTTAGACATGCCTCGGACTGTAATTAAGGCCAACGGTGTTCCACAGTTTCTACTTTTAATGATTATGTTGCTGTCTAGAACCTCAGAATTTACATTAATTTCGGATCGCTGTATAGCTTAATCGCACAGCTACTTGCGGGATCGGAATAAAAATGTATGATACATAAACATAAAATATTGCACATCAATCAGGTGTATTATCTTCTCTTGTTGGCAAGAGACTGCTCTCTTGATTTGATAAAAAGTTCACCCTGAATGTGTTTTGCTTTGATTTGTCTTACGTTTTGAATGGAATGTGGAAAATATACTTGAAAATGAATTGATCTCATTTTGATGAAAGCAAACAAGAGAAAGAGAAGGTGAGAAATGTATGATCATTTGCAAGCTGTAGATAATCAAATAAAATCCAACAATATCCGATCTTTTATTAAAACAAATGTATACGCTCATTCATCAAGATTCAGGCATTTGAATACGTGGGATATTTTTCTCGAGAAGTTCACAAAGAATAGTTGCCATCGGTAATTAGTTGATCTACAATATTTCAAAAAAATACAATTATTTTATTCTTTGATAGGACTATCTACCAAACTTTCACCGACTCGTTTCCATTACTTTTTTCTATACTTTTCACTTGAACACCTTTAAAATACTCTATGAAATATCTGTTCTACACTTCAGAACGTGAAAGATAAAAACGTATTTTCAAATAAAAATGGAAATGGTAACTGATTCAGAATCGTGTACAGATCTGTCTGTAAAATTTGGAAAATAAAGAAATATTTGAATATTTTAAGTAAAGCTGATGATTTAGTGAATACTGCCTTTGTTGTCGGGTGTTGTCTACATAATGGACTGTTTAACAAATTTCCGCATTCAGGTGTATCTTTTTATAAGAACATTTTGTTCTTAGGGGCATCATGCTATAAAGTTACTCTTTTATTGAACTATGTAGTCCCAACATGTCAGATCTAGAGTACATCTCAGTCAATCTGTGAACATCTAAATCATTACTCATGCACTATACAAATATATATGGCTCATATCGGCAAATATAATATACATTTTCTTTTTATGATATTTTCGAATCACGTTAAGTGATATGGAATGGGATACAAGCATGTACGTACAATTTGAAATTATTTGACCTCATCATGATCTACGTCTGGTTGAAAGAATTACATCAATAGTTTATTTCCTAATAATTATTAAAGATAAGTTTGAAATAATACCTTAATTCAATTTCCATAGTGTGAAGAGTGGCGACTTATGTACAATTTTATGTCTCATTTTAAGAGGGTCGAGTATTTTCCAGTTCGGCGTTGGTGTCCCATAGTTGGTGTTGAAGTCTGGTGGCACGCTAGCGGCCATTTTCTGTCTCATGACCTTAAAAGTATTTTTGATATTATCCTCTTTGTCCTTTAGCATACGATCTCGATTAGAACCCTTTGTTGGTCGACGTACAGAGAGCATGACTTCAAGATCGGTGTAGTCTGGCTTATCCTCGACGACTTCCTTCTCCGTCACGACATCGGCAAGAATTTCAGATGGTGTAGGACTTGGTGCCGAAACTGGTAATCTTCGTGTTTGACTCCAAGACCCATCATCGGCTGTCCGGAAGGCAGGCGATATCGATGGTTGATGGGTGGCTCGCGATCTCGTCGCACTCGCTACACGGTAATATTCATCAATCGTAGCGGCATCGTCGTGAATCGTAGACGATTGTCTACGGAGATGAAGTGCCCGATGAAATATACACTCAGTCACCTGGCAAGATTTCCCCGTACACGCCTCGACAGTGGACGCGCGCTGGAGTTCGTCATCGGAAAATTCCGCAGTCGTCGCTAAGTCCGATGGCTCTTCACCGGGTTTCGATTCGTGAGCCTGAGGTTGGGGTCGTCGCTTCAGTTTGAGTTTTGACCGCTTGAAAGTTAGTGGAATGTCTTCTTCGTCGCTGTGACTTGTTACCTTGACGAGCGGAGTTTTTGATGTCACATCGGATGCTTCGCTCATCTCGGATTTATTGCTAGTTTTCCTCAAGAACTTCATCAATTTTTCCTGTTTATCAACTTTCTTTGTCTTCCCTGGTTTCTGTGATTTAGAGCTGGGTGATGATGATTGGTCTACTACCCCTTGGGGAGTTTCTGAGTCCAAATGCTTGTATCCTTTCGGTGTGGATCGTTGTTGGAGATGAGATTTAGTTGATTTTCGTGCACCCTGCGATGAAGATTTGCCCGCTGTCATAAAAATAGCTCGTCCGGGTGTTATCGTATCTGCCCTTGACACGTCACCAACATCGTCACCAACAGAAGAAATCAAACTTTTAGTCGTGGCACTATCAATTCGACTTTCTGTCCCTGTGGCTACCGTGTAGTTGGACAGAGAAATATCATCTAGGAGCAAACCAGCATCCCATGCAGGACGACCCTGTGGTTTAGGTGTCTTAGACGGACTGGATATCAAAGGTGAAAATACCCTGCGGTTACCTTCGGAATCAAATCTATAATAAGAATTGAGCACCTTTTCCGCCTTGTCCTTATCAAGTTTGTCAACACTACTTTTCTTCTTACGAGCTCTAAACGCGTACTCGTCAAATTCTTTCGACATCTTATTCGTCGGATGCTTCTTATGCGAACGTTTATGGCGTCCAATGGCGGCGCCGGCGCTTCTCGTTACCAGGTTATCAGTGTCATCGTCATTTTGCTCTGTATCCTCACCAGAGCCCTCTCGTTGTCGAATTGCGTCTTCCTGTTCAGAATTCAAACGTTTTAAGAGCTTCTCTATTTCCGCAACTTCTTTGTCGATTTGCAAGAGTCTTTTACTTTTGCTAGTATCCAGAGATTTCAGAAACTTGAAAAGCTGTCTCTCATCGAGCTTCTTGGCTCTTACAGTATGCTGGAGAGCTTGTTTCTGACTCGTCACCCGTATATCACCCAAGTTCTTCGAGTGTTTGGTAGAACCTCTTGGTCTGCTGCCTCCCTCGCTACGACTCACACGAGATACTGGTTTGTCCAAACCCATTGTCCAGTTTCTTTCTATATCATCACTCACCCAATACCAGGCACAAAGGGATGGGCTATAAGCCTTAGATCACCTTATTGTCCTAAATCGCCTTCTTGAGAAAATCACCGGCGGAATAGTTTTTTCCTAATGATAAATAATGAAGATAATCCCTTGTTTACGCCTCAGTTCTACTCTTATTCAATAGAAAAGTTACTGAGGGGAAGAGAAAGGTACCCGAGTGACCCCTAGTGACAATCTGTTGCAATCTTTTCTGTCCACATTATTTGAAAAGATTCTGCGTGTTACCCGTCGGGTAAAAAAATCCTCAAGAAGTATCTTCCAAGACACTAATTAGGGTCCGTTGTGAAAAGGGCGATGGCGTATTTGTTTCATTTGGACATACAATCGAGCTGCAACATTTTGCGTTTTACTGATAGTTCTTTCACCCCTGGTTTTCCTCCAAAGATGCTCCGTCTCAAATTAATCGGATTCTAATCCGATTTAAAGTTGCGAAGAATAGAAGAAAGCGGATTTGTACAGATTAGTCAGTTGTAATTCTGTTCGTCATCGTATCGTTGAGAATGTTTTGTTCTTTTAATTAATGTTTGATGTTTCGGTTCAGCTCATTGAAGGGGTAGGGCGGAGGCAGCCGCGGCATCTGCAAAACACAAAACAAAACAAAACAACAGTGTGATCAATCATTGCTGCGCCCTAGAATAGACAAATCATTATTAGAAGCAGTTGCATTAAAGCTTATGGTTAATTTTTGTAAGCCCCAAGCACGCTCCTTTGATTCAAGTAGTCAAAATAACTATAATCGAATTCTTACACTCAATGAGCTGTTGAAAAGTACTTTTGTTTGTTTGTTCTTCTTTCTTTCTTTTGTTTTACTCTCACTTAATATTTGGAATATTAAACTATTGAAACGTGAAAAATAGTTCTGATTCCCAAATCACAGCGTTATTTCCCTTTGTTTCTGCAGTGTAACTCTTGTTATATATTATATTTGTTTTTAAATTTTAAAGTAAAAAGATAGTTTGACAGGATTTGTTTCTATATCCAAACGAGATACAGGGTCACAAATGTTAGTGATCCAATTATGTTAGCTTTCATGAAAACATGTAACAGACCCTTGTCACACAAAGAAAGTTAAGCTGGGAGTGAAAGAAGGAATATCACCACAAAAAACTTTTTACCGATCCTCAACCTGCATGCGTGTACACTGACTATTATTGCTCATAACCCAACACACTAACTTCATACATTCTCACTTGCAAGTTTTTCGAGGCTTCCGAAATGATATTTGACAGGTAGGCTTACATAGTGGCGTATCCATGGAAATAGGGAGATCGTGCACCCATGCCCCTCCCCCCCCCCCCAATCGAATGAGAAAAGACGAACAAGAAATATCAAAGAAAGATAGAAAAGGGAGAATGAAAAGGCAACGTAAAAAGAAAAGAGGTGATACGACCTCCTAGTTTTCTCTCATTTCATCATTTTTCATCATTATGTCTCCCTCCCCATGGCGCTAGTATAGAGTCCAAAATAATTATGTCTGGATTCAAGCTAGCTCACTGCCGATATAAATAATGTTCCTTCATTTTTTATTTTTTTTAGTAATTCGTATAAATCTCGTCAAAAAGCGCCATGAATAATTCATTCCATTCAGTTCCTACTCGTACCTTCCTTAGTAAATGCTGCGCAGACGACTAAAAATGTCTGAAAGTGGTTTTACTGACAAAGCAATAATCTTTAGTGCAATATTATGATTGATAATAATAATTACCTCCGTACACGGATCAACGCTGCTATTTTGACGGAATCTGAATAATCAGCGACCGGTTTATCGCAATACTTTATTACACCCAGTATCTTGGTAATGAGAATTAAATCGATTGCTTTCAGATATTTATATTTGCTTCAATCTTTGTATATCAGGTCCATATATTAAGCTTCCCCAATTACAAGCGATAATCATTGGTCGGTGCCGAAGTTCGATTTGGTGAACTTGAGATAGTAAGTTGGTTTTATCAGGATTCTTGTCTAGGTAAACAAGAAGTTATAACAAATAATGTATCTATGGTTCCTGGACTGCAAAGTCCAGTTCATGATTAGTACATTGATCCCTGTTTAGAACTGAGGAGATATGACATTTTTAGCATCTTGAACGAAAAGGAAAAAAAATGACGTTTTAGCTACACTAAGATTTGGTCGGGAAAATTGACCAACATTATTTAATATGCAATTTGTATGTCACTAACTATGATGGTTTGATCTCATTCTTGAAATAAATGACCCGAATATTCCCCTTTTTTTAAAATATAAGTTGAATACACACTACATATAAATTGTTATGTTTGTTTTATGATTTCATGTTTTCAGTTTCTGGTTTGTCTGTTCCAGTTCTGTCTTTGCTCCTTA
Source organism: Strongylocentrotus droebachiensis (assembly GCA_035222895.1). Classification (NCBI taxonomy): domain Eukaryota; kingdom Metazoa; phylum Echinodermata; class Echinoidea; order Camarodonta; family Strongylocentrotidae; genus Strongylocentrotus; species Strongylocentrotus droebachiensis. The sequence goes on from JAVYIG010003714.1 coordinate 128,738, forward strand.
TCGCTTTTAAACATTGTAATCATGTTCAGACCAAGTAAATCAAAGTGAGCCATGCAGTGTTTGACTTAATTTGATCAATAAAGTCATTATCTTTCTAGCATAGGTTTCTTTAATTTCGTAAGAATTGGGACAGTAATGTAGATTAGAGATATGTGTATACCAACAATGTCGTGAAAGAAGAAATGTGTCAGTCTCGAGTCAATAATATTCTTCACAATGATGTATTTTGATCAAAGTCTAGAATATTTTTTGAGTGATTAATTCTGATACAGTGATAGCGGTACACAGGGCGCTACATTAATATGAATACTTTACAGCCCCTCCCCCTCCGTCTAACAAGGCTCCCCTAGATATTGCAATCAGAATCTATGGTACGCGATCCCACCCCCTGCCTGCCAGCGTAGGAAATGCCATCCTGTTCATTTTTTCTTTTGCATACAAGAACATTTCTGGTGATGTTTAATTTCATTTATTCGGTGATATTAAAAAAAAAATGACAGCATAACGGCATGCAGTACAGAGGATGCAAGTATAGGGCAAAAGTAAAATAAATTTGACCACTTTTTACTGATTAAAATTAAGGCATAAAAACGATGATTTTAGGAATATACCCTATACTAGTCGTAACATAAATTATACTTTTTAATATTTTGGAACTTGAAAATCGATTCATTTCCCTTTATATAGCTCATAACATTATGTATGACTATATTGTTTTCAAAGCCGTTATGGTCGACACACTCAAACTACTGAAGACGAAAGTTCATTACTCACAAACACACGGGTATAGGAATTCATATTTCGCCAAACATGGCCTGGTTTCATGTTGCTTATCCCTCATGAGGGTTAGTTACAATCTTAAAAACACTCGGTAGAGCACATGAACCTGGGGTCACAAGCCTCTTGTACGTGCACATCGCTCCGAGCGACTACAGAAACTCAAACAACATGCAGTGCCAACAATAGTGCTTGGTGGGAAAGACAAATACTTACAAGTTTTAAATCCTACCCGAGAGTTTTAAAGAGTGTGATCTCAAGTTTGCCACTGTTCCAACACCCAGCGATTCAGGTATGGAGAAGAAAATTGTAGATGCTCTCCTCCAGGTGATAAGTTTCTCAATCTTCTGATCGAGTATTGGAATTCGGGAAGAAAGCTTTCATAATTATAACGGTGCACAATAATTATACTCGGTAATGTTACCCGAGATCTCCTCTGAACAGACCCGGCGTGCATTGTCATGCCAACATCGATTTCCCACCCCCTCTGGAGACCTTTACCTCGCAAAAGAACACAGACCGAAGCGCACAGGTCAATAATCAGACAATGCGTGAAGATGGGTGTCAGAATCTGTTTACCTATTCACAAGTTGGCTGTAACTTTCTCACTCATTCACTTTCATTTATTTGCCTCTCCCCTCAAGACAAATAGTATTTTGTGGAAACATTGTGCGTTACAAAAGGGGATTAGGAAGAGCGAAGAAAAGAGTTTGATTAGTTTCGACCAAAGATTCATGTGAGGGTATGATAACACAGAGTCTGAAGGACAGACGCAGTTCTAGAAGAATAAACATAATTTTTTTTTTTTTTTTTTTTTTTTTTGGGGGGGGGGTTCTAGGCTGGGGGTTGTGATTCTTCATTTTCTACATGTGCCTCACTGAAATTCATTGATGATTTCAGGGGGAGGGGGGGGGGGGGGTTGAGCACATAAGCTCCCTGTTGTGCTAACTGTTATACAGTATATATTCGGGCAAACAACGTTTAGCTCATGGCAAAATAATTATGCTGGTATGCCCAAATTTGTGAATTAGGTCAAAATGTATTGAAGTCAGACCTTCCTGGTCAGACAAAGTTCACAGTCGGGTAATGAGTCAATCCCGATTTAAAATTATTTAATATCAGTAATATCCGCACACAAAATCATGCAAACTGTGGCACAATGAAACGAGGTAATTTGTTTCCACATCTCAGGGCCAGTGAAAATGGGGGTCCGTGTTAAGACAGGGAGCGGCATAATTATGTTATACTATATAGGGCCTATTCGCCATACAGACAAAAGTAATTCCTATGGTAACAAGGCGCTTTGGTAAACGAAATTTATGTTTCACTTTGACTGAGAAACTGTTATCTTTTATAATCATACAAGTTATAATATTTTGCATTTGTGCCAGAGTGCAAGTTATCATAAAAATTACCAAGTGTATAAGTTTGCTGAACTTCCAAACTGATTTTTTTTCTTTAAATATCATACAGAATGTAAAAAGCTCATACATAATAATATACATGTAGGCCTACCCCCCCCCCCCCCCATAACAAAAAGAAAGTTGTGAAACGAGTTAAGATTTTACAGACCTATATATATTCCTAAAAAATTCAAAGGCCTACCTCATACATGAAAACCGTTCTGCTCGTCCCCCTCCCCCTAACCCCGCTATACTATATGAACATCATTCGTGTTTGTTCCGTAAAAGTATTGTAAGACGAGAGTCCCTGGTTTTATTTATTTGATTTGTTTATGTATTAATTTTAAGTTTGTTATAATTATTTTGCACGAAATCGAAATCACCGGCATCTTATTGCGCGCGACAGTTGTATGACGTAATAATATAAATAAGTGACGCATTATCGAGTATGAGAAATGGTGCAATGACAATGACAATGACAATTTATTCTCATGTCACCCACATTGGGGTATTGGAGAAGTTTACAATCAGTTTGAATTTGTCAATTTAACACTGTGAAATATACAATACAAATAGAATTAATGTTAATCCATACAAAATAACACTATCGACAATAGTGAGAAAAATTATGATGATAATGGTAATAACAATATTGATGATAATAATAATAATAATAATAAAAAACAAAACGATAATATTAATTAAAACGATAATTAATGACGAAATTAATGGAAGCAATTGAAAAAGAAATTTACTGGCCCCAGTAAATTGATATCTGAATTAATGAATTACTGAAAATATTCTTGATATCAATTTAATAAATTGATATAAGACAAAAAAGAGAAAAATAAAGTTAATATTGAACTCATAACATGTTTTTTTGCACATACTTAAATTAATGAAAACGAAGCATTATTTTTCGACAGAATTTTACTAAGTTTAAACGTGTCTGTACGTTATTGCAGACTTTGCAGAACGTGCGAAATGAAATTTGATCGCATGCATTTGAACAATTTTGAAGGTCTTTCGAACCTAGCCGGATTATCCATAAAGTTGGTTCAATCCAGAATGGAGTTAATACGTTTTTATCAAGAATAATTTTATAAATAAATCTCCATGCTTACCTGCTCTAAAATCCTTCCACCCCTCTAGCCCACCCATCTCTCTCATGATCTCTCTCTCTCTCTCTCCCTCCCTCCCCCTCTCTCTCTCTCTCTCTCTCACTCTCACTCTCACTACCTTTCTCTCTATAACTCTGTTGACAAAAATAACACAAAAATTCTCATATTTTTTATTTTTATTTTTATTGTTGGCCATTCTCTTGAAGGATTGAGTGATGAAATCAAATTGCCAAACGTTTAATTTTTGTACACCTAGTTCTAACTTAATTCTGGACTACTATCATTGTATTCAATTGTTAGCAGGCATAAATGAGGTAAATTTGATGTGCATAATTTTGTAATTTTTGTTTATATCAAACTAATCATGATTATGAATTACACTTGCATGGTTATAGTATCAGGAACAGGTGTTATAATTTGATTATAAAGATTTTGCCATATTTATCTAGGATAGCCACATGACTTTGTGTCTAGCTGAAAACTGTTCTTCGTTCAGGCCCTGCCTCACTGCAATTATTATCAATCATATGCCAGGTAACCGTTTCATACACCTGGGTCAGGAGGAACAAACATGGGATGTAAGTACTGAGAAGGGATCGAACCCAGGAAATGTTGTATGAGAGTAAAGAGCTTTAACCACTGTACTATTCCACTGTATACACCACTTTTGTTTCACTGTCAGAAAATACAAAATACAAGAAATATCAAATATTTGTTGTGAAATAAACGAATTTCTTTTTTTTAGTTTAAATCACGTAAGTGTCATCGTTATCTCTATTTTTCGTTTTCGTTTTCGTGTTTGTTTTTTTTTTGGGGGGGGGGGGATAGCTTTCAGCCGTTTCCATGGCAATGCTGCCAATGTATGAGTAGGCAAGCGTGAAATATTTGACGATGAATGTCGAATGTGAGTTCGAAAATTCGTTTGTCGCCCTCAACTTGAAAACTGCGTGTAGCGAGCTGAGACTTTCAAAAGAGCGAAACTTCGAAAGCAGTGTTTTTGTAAGTTAGTAGGCCTAAATCATATTTATTGAATTCACTGCCTATCATTATATATAAGATCATGTTGCTCATTATGTTGTAAATGATTTATTTTGAGTGTGTGAGAATATAGATAAGCGGCAAAGCGCGAGATTATCACACTGAATTTGAGAGTTCAAACAGTACACAAAGTAGAGCGGGTGGGACTGGCTGTCTTTCAATTCTGGATCCTGCCTGTTGATTCTTGTATCTATTCTGCACAATATGGTCATAAGTGTGAGCAAATTCACTGGTCACAATGTCTGCTACACACATAAATGAGTGAAGTGAGTACAGTTTAATCAGGGCTGTCATGTCGGTCACATTTGGGGAACTGCTTTGAGGGAGATCTAGATTCTAGAAATCTATGCAATTTTTTTTTGCTCAACAGGAAGGGGGGGGGGGTATTGAGTAAGAAAACAAATAACCCCCCCCCCCCCCGTTGAGCAAAAAAAAAACATACGATACAAGTACGCTGGTTCATTTTACACGTCTGGCGGGAGGTTTTTTCATAAACCAGGAGATTGCGGGAGAGCGGGAGGAAGGGCGTGGTGGCGGGAATCTCTCCCTACGAGCTGGTGGGGCGGCGGGAGAATAAGCGTGGTGGGGTGAGACTCCCTCCAAATGCGGGAAGTTTGACAGCCCTGGTTTATCAGATCAAGGAAATTGCTTGCTTGCCTGGCTTAATTAATCAAATAATGCTTTCGCCGATTTTTGTCTTCATGTTTATTGTTTCCACTCCAAAAACAATTCGCTTTTAATAGATGGAGAAAAACAATAGATACAGGGAAACAAAAATTGGAGTAAATTGGAGTATGTAACATAGATTTCTTAGTGTATTTAATGGCATGTTCTGCACCAAGAAGTTCACAAATCAACTCTGTATTTTTCCTACTTCTCTTTTTGTTTAAATCAGAGTGTGCAACACCGCTGAATATGATCTGATTCCAATCCATTCCTTCATTCAGGGTAGAATTCTGTTAAGACTTCAGCATGGCAACAGCCGATGCTACAGCTGGTGCCATAGGGCCGGACAGTTTTAAGTGGGAAGCACTGCCTCCCATGCCTACCAAACGTGTCTACTCCTCGGCGGTGGAATGCAATGGGAAACTCTACGTGATAGGCGGAGTCAGCATGCACGGTAATCCTCTGGATGCCTTTGAGATGTACGACCCTGAGAAGAAGAAATGGAACAACAGGTTACCTAACTTGCCCAATAAGAGAGGACAGCCGGCAGTGGCCGTTGTTGGGGGTAAGATAGTGGTGCTCGGTGGAGTGGCGGGTAGCAAGGAGGCCTCGGATGCAGTGGATGTGTTTGACACGACGTCTAAGAAATGGACTATGGGGATGAAGACGTTAGGCGAGAAGATACAGAACATCTCAACAGTTGTTCATAGTAAGTAGGAATGAGAAAGGAAAAAGATAAAGGGTGGAATCCTCGAAACCGAACTTACTTTAGTCCATGGTTTAATCCTCCGACTAAGTATGGAATGCCAAGTGACCATATGAATATTTTTTTGAATAATTTGATCTGTCACTAAATTTATAAAAAAAATGTCATTAAAGAAATATTTTGTAATAACTTAGTTAATTACAACACTATAACTATGAAATAATTATGTTATCATAGTAATTGAGGGACATATAAAACTATTCAAAAAACATATTCATATGGACACTTGGCATTCCATACTTAGAGAATTAAACTATGGACTAAAGTTAGTCCGTTTTCGAGAATACCACCCAAAGAACATTTCAAGAGTTTTTTGTAATAAGTTTGATTCTTTAAGTATGCAATGGCCCAATCTCTAATGATATAGACGATGAATCTTATTACATCTTTGTCTTAAGTGTGCTCTCACAACCACCTTTCTGTAAATAGTCAACCAGTTAATGAATAGATTGTGTTATATTGACTTCCATAAAACTAACTAATAAACTCTCTCACCACTGTTTTAAACACATTGAATACTAAGCCTAAGATAATTAGGGTAGGATAATAAAAATTGGAAAATGGAAACTATATATATATATATCATACCAAAATCAAATGATATCCTAGGGGCTCATAATGAGCTTTCTGTAAACTATCAATATTAAATCTTGCTCTTATGTTGTTTCAATATCTTTTTCTCCATCTCTTATTCTCTCTCACCCTGTCATTCACTCCCCCCTTCCTCCCTTGGCAGATGGAAAAGTTATCACAATCGGAGGCATGAAAGCAAACACATCCGCCCTGCAGCTCTGCAGAGTCCTGAACATAGAAGAGAATGTATGGCTTGAGCTGCCCGATATGCCAACTGCCAGGTACGGAGCAGCTGCACGTATCAAGGGAGATGTCATCTATGTTCTAGGTAAGAAGCTCTTGAATCTATCCAGTGACAGGGGTGATGCTACTCTAAGCACTTTTATTGGTTACTTGTTGATTTTTGTACGCATTTCTGTGTCAATATATATGGGTGGGATGTTAGAATAAGCACAGAACCCTAAAAAATCAGTTATGGTGAGTGACAACCAATTAATGGTTATGAGCTGGTAGATCACCATAAATACTTGGTTTAAAACAGCGTTGAAGGTAGAAAATTTTCATTAAACAAGTGCGCAACGGCAATGTTACCAATACTGAACATTTAACTTTTACCCTTTAATTACAAATTTGATTCAATTCTATTTGTTTATTTTGCCAAGCAATAAAAAAACATACAGGGTACAAAAAGCAGTATACAAAGTATCACAAAATTACTAACAAAGATAAACACAGAAATACACAGAATCAATTTAAAAACACAAGGGAAATTGCTTAGGCTGGTAGCAGCCAGAAAGGAGGTGGTCCTTATATGCGGCTGACCAAATAATAAAAATATAAAAAGTCTTATGATTTAATTTATGCTATAACAACAAATAAAACAAATTACAAATATAATATAATGAATTTTATCTTTAGCTAGCATCAATAATAGGTCCATCAAATATTTTGTGTATTTACGTTTAAAAGTGTTTACAAAATTAAATTCACATATTTCTTCGTTTTTTATAATGACAGGAGGGAGAAATGGGAAGTACCCTGTAATGTGTCTGGAGGTCCTGGACCTGAAGCAATCTAGATGGACCAAACTCAAACCCTTAACCAAGCCCAGAGTCTTCTGCTCCTACATCATGACCGATGAGAAGTTCTACTGTATAGGTGGTCTGCAGGCTGATGGAAAGGATTTCCACGATGAGACGGAGGAATATGATGTGGAAAATGGTATGTGTTTATATAATATTGGATGGCCTTGAGTGTGATACTATACAAATAGTGAATGGGCATGAGTGCAATGGTACAAGATTTTGCACAAGGTGAAAGATAAGAGATGCTATATTCAACGAGGCGCAGCCGAGTTGAATGGAGCGTCTCATCTTTCACCGAATGCAAAATATTGTACCATTGCACGAATAAAGACCATTCACTATTTGTTTTATACAACACCTCGGACGTTAAAGGGGCTTAGTCTACAACAACTTTCTTTTTAAAGAACAGTTTTCCTCGGGCCTAGTCCGAATCTCAGCGCAGCGATCGATGAAATTACCGATAGTGCGCGCGCTACAGTTTTGATAAGCAGGCAGCAAACAACATACACATATTATATTATACTGCAGCACGGCCGGCTGCGGCGCGCACGCTTATCACGATCAAGTACCAGAGAGTTTAATAACTAGAGAGAGCTAGCTAGAGAAATAATTTATCATTCAACTTACCAATATTTGTTTAGCTCGCTGGTTTCAAGTGCAATGAACTCCAATAATAATAATAACATCCAAAAGCGATCCATTAGATTATAATCCAATCCAATCCAGAACTTAGAAGAATCAAATCCATGCAAGTACTGAGTAGGACCTCTAGGCTCTACTCTATTATAGCCTAGGCTCTAGTCTAGTCAGTAGAAAACAGTACCGTAGACGTAGCCTAGTCCGTAGTTATCAACAAACGCTGGATGTACACTAAAGGCCAGATCCCGGCATCAGATAAGAAACACAGTAGAAAACAGCAGTCAGTATCTTTAGTTTCAGTATCCCTGTTAATAGTCTTTAGATCTCGGACTAGTAACACTGCTAACAAGTAACAACAATAGTCAATAACAAGTAACACTTAAAGTTATAGGCTAACACTAACAGTAGGCCTAACAGTAACACTATTTACAATGTCAGATCTAGCAGTAGCATAGACTCTAGATCTAGTCTAGGCTAGATCTAGAAGGCCTAGATTCTAGATCTAGACCTATTTGTTGTAAAATGTTACAGGTCCGTGGAAATGAAAATTTTGTACGGAGCTTGTGGAAGAAGATGTGTTCTGAATATTCAAGTTAGATTCCTGTACAATTAGCTGTTCTTGAGAAAGAGTAACCACACCTCCAGTAGATTCTGGTCCGGTATCAACAAATTGTTCGTCAACGATGGATACAGATGTTTCAGGGCCAAGCCCAGGAGGGCTACATGTAACGTTAGAATTAGATCTAACTTTAGGTCTAACGACAAGGTTAGATCGAGACGTCATAACATTCAGAGGTCCAAGTCCGACTCCTACTAGTTTTACTCCTAATCCATCGTTAGATCCTGATGTGGAAGGAAGTCCCTGTATAGATTTGGAGATTTTTGCACTCATCATCTTCTTTTTCTTGTCACTGGTTCTAGCATAGTTTTTCAGAGATGATTCAGATTTGTGTCCTGTGACTGCCATGATATCGCGATTCTCGAATCCTGCTTGATCTAGGATCGTAACTGTTGTAGCTCTCAGACTGTGATTTGTGTAATGATGATCACACTGAGCCCTTTCAGCAATCTTCCTCATTTTATTTCCCAGGGTATTTACTCCCAACGGGACATTGTCATACCAGGGTCCATCAGATGGTGAAGAAGCTTTTGGTCGCTGCCAAAAGTGGGTTGACTTAGGATTCAAGCAAGCCACATACTTTAGCAAAGAAGTGACTGGGCACCTCGAAGACCCAGATATTTCATACATGCGACCACCAAATGCTTCGTCTTCACTTTCCCGTCTCGATTTTGTTAGCGTATCACGATGCTCAAAGTAACGAAGCCCGTCTTCATCAACATGGGAAATATAGTCGTTGGCTGTCGTTTCTCTAAGATTTTCGCGACCTCTCTGTCCAAAATATGTCATGACGTCCAAAAAAACTTTGTTCTGAAGACCAAGTGGTGTATCAGGGTTGACTGCATCTGATTCGAAAATCTTTGCCATGTCACTATCAGTTACTGCAGTTTTATGCTTGACATACCCTTTTCCTTGCTTCTTCAGCTTGACCATCATAGCCTTGTAGATCTTTTGACTTTCCGGAAATTTTGCAGCATTTGTAACATCCTCTCCTCTGGCAGACTCAAAATGGCGACGGAGTCCATATTTGATAGAATGCATAGATTTCTTAGCGTACAAGCTTCCATCATCTTTCCGTAAACCAGCATAAAATCGAGATAGAAACTTATCCAGTTCTGGATCCGGCAAACTGGTGGTGACATCCGCTAACGACAGGCCTACACATTTCGCAAAGGCTTCCAAGCGGCTTTTTGCAAACTTGATACACTTTTTAGTATTCTTAGCATCTGAGTCAGATAATAGTTTATTCATTTCTTCCTCATTTAACAAAACAAAGTTTGGTACTGCCATAATTAATGTGAGTTTTTTAAATTAAAAGTCGAGAACAAATCCAGTTCGGGAGAAAATCCAAACGTATAGCCTACCGGTTCGTACTCTCGCGTTCGCATTTTTCTGTTCATAACGTACCGCATATAAGGTATTGCGCCGCGCGTACAATGCTTTATGTTTATTGTGACGTCAGAGTGCAATTTCGTTTGATCCTTTCGCACCATTGCACTCTGATGTCACAAAGCTCACCATATACTTTGTACATCGTTAGTGACGTCAGAGTGCAATGGTGCGAAAGGATCAAACGGAATTGCACTCTGACGTCATGATGCCGTTCAACGGTACTTTTAGCGCATGTCATGTGATCAAGAATTGACCAATGAGGTTGCAAGAATCTTGGTAGGCGTTGTATAAAAGAATATATTCCTCAAGATATGACAATATTGGACGAATCTAATATTGTCTTATTGAGAGCAATATATTCTTGTATAACACAAAAACAAAGCCATACAATACTATTATTATTACCGTATCTATATTAGTCTGACTAGCAAAATAACCAAAATTAACTTGCCTCTGTAAATATGACTTATTATATCAATATCGACAGTTGAAGTTCCTGGATGACTGAGTAATATGAGAACAATATTGGTCAGCTAAAGATATTGAATACACTGATATATTTTACCACTTGGAAGCCTTATATAAACAATAATCCTGTTTATCTGATGGTTGTTTTTTGCTGTTGTACCCCCTCCATTTATTGCTATGGAGTAATTATATTGGTGAAGGAAATAAACTTCAGAACCACTCAACTATATTTTAACTTTGTCAGAATATGGTTTGTTTACATAATTATCAATAGCCTCTATTTTGAACTCTTAATATTTTATTTTCTTCCTCATTTTAATAATTGATTTTACAATATTGTTGCAAAGGAGTGAAGCACAGTGGTAAATTATATCCATAGTTTTTATGAGACAATTTGTTATATTAGTGCTTTTAATACATTATCTTTCTTTGTCTAAGTAGCATGTACCAGTATTTTATACCCTAATTTGTTGCGCTTTTATATTTGTTCTAGATGAGTGGACAGATATAGATTCCATGCCACACGTTAGAGGGGACTTCTGCGCTGGGATGGTGGCAGGCAAGATTGTCGTCGTAGGTGGAATGAGTGAGTTTTAGCCTTTCATCCCTCAGAATTTTCAAGGAAAGGATCTGAGTTCAAAGTTACTTTTAAAGATACACATTGGTGGTATCTTCACATAAGCAGTATTGTGGTTGCATATTGTAGGCTATTTAATACTAGAAACTTTCACGAATTGTCCAAATTTAGTGTAGTAATTTTATCTTTTAGCAGCATTAAACTTCTGCATATCTTGACCACTCCTTAAATTTATGGAAGTTTAATGCACTGGAACGTTTCTTTTTCTTTCAGGGGGGGGGGGGGGGGGAGGTCGTTGTTTTGTTTTAGTATAGGCTGAACTTGAAATGAAACCAAAGTGTTGATTAGTTTGTATTTATTACCAACATTTTTGGGCTGTGTACTTCAAGCAAAGGCATTTAAATAATGTGAAAAATCCTAAAACTCTAAACAGAAAGAAACTTTATTAATTTAAACAGAATGCAGACAATTGGAAGAGTAAGAATCAAACTCAATTCCCAGCTATGGCTACTACACGTCTGAAAATGTACTACCAGGAATCACTTTGATATTTCCTGTTAATTGATGTCACAAAATTAAAAAAATAACTTGCCTGATTGTCAAAAATGTAAAATCAGGTATGAGAAGTTGTAATGCTTATTACAGCCCATGTCACAGAAAGGAATATTATGCTGTATGCAACAAGAGCAACAAGAGCAGCTTGAGGATTATTTGCTAAGTTCTCAGCAAACAAAGGGGGGGGGGGTCTGGAACCCCCTGAACACTGAGCACCTACCTCCCTGAATTGGCCCTTTTGATTCAGAAACTCCAATAAGTGATTATACTTGTACAGCCAAACCTGTATATAGAGATTGAGACCGCCCAAGGGAAACACAAAAAAGGTCTTTGTAGACAGGTGGTCTTTGTAGAGAGGTTCCTTAGTACATGTTTAAAAGAGAAACCATTTTCAAGGGAAATTAAAAATGTGGTCCTTGTAGACAGGTGGTCACTAAAGCAGGTTTGACTGTATTACTTGATTGTTCTCCCTACCAGGTCGCAAAGCTCTTCCTCTGACGGAAGCAGAGTTTCTAGACGATGATAAGACATGGAAGCCCATAGCTGACTGTCCGGTATCCAGAGGATCGGGTACAAGCACAGTGTTCCAGGACAAGCTAGTCATCATTGGAGGTTTCACACCCGAGGGTGTCTCTAGTGCAGTGGAGCTGCTGAGCGTAGGGTCGACGTCGGAGACTGGAGAAGCCTCGGAGGCCTCTAGAGGGCAGGCTAGTAGGAGAGGCAAGGGCAAGAGGAGGTGAAGCAGACTAATACTATATATTTAAAATGTTATCATGAATTATTAGAGCATTGGCTGATCAGGGCTTTGTGAATTACAAAGATACTTATCTGAATGAGGCTTTAGGAATTAATATTTGTCTTAATGAGGCTTTATGAATTACAAAAGTACTTGGCTGAATATTTTTTGATGAATTACAAAAAATATTTACCGGTTTATGATCAGGGCTTTATGATTTACAAAAATCTTGTCTGAATGAGGCTTTATGAACTACAAAAATACTAGTCTGAACGAGGCTTTATGAATTACATATATACTTGGCTAAATAAGTTTTGATGAATTACAAAAATTACTTATCTGATCATGGCTTTATAAATTACTTTTTTTTTGTCTGAATGAGGCTTTATGAATATCAAAAATACTAGTCTGAATGAGGCTTTATGAATTATAAAAATACTTGTCTAAACGAGGCTTTATGAATTACATATACCCGGTATACTTGGCTAAATAAGTTTTGATGAATTACAAAAATTACTTATCTGATCATGGCTTTATAAATTACATTTTTTTTTGTCTGAATGAGGCTTTATGAATATCAAAAATACTTGTCTGAATGAGGTTGTATGAATATCAAAAATAGTTGTCTGAATGAGGCTTTATGAATTACAAAAATACTTGGCAGAATAAGTCTCGATGAATTACAGATATTACTTATCTGATCAAGACTTTCTTGAATTACAAAAATACTTGTCTGATTGAGGCTTTGTGATTTATGATAAAACTTGTCTGATCAGGGGTTTATGTTGAAAATACTTGTCAAAATAGAGCTTTATGAATTTTGAAAGTATTTGTCTGCTCAGAGTCTGATGGACAGAATTATGAAAATATTAAGTGGAAATCGTGTTACATTAAAATTGTAAGAAATTTTAGCAATTCTGATTTGTCGATGAAAATACATGCAAACTTATTTATGCAAGTTTGAATGCTGTAGTAAGCAACTTTCCAGTACTCATAGATAATAGTTCTATGAAGCAAGTAAGCTAGTAGTATCAGTACATATATATTATGCTTGTTATAAACTATGCTACGCATTTAGTCGAATAATACTTACAGTATGTTGTGGAGGTTGTTCCTTATGTTCTTAAATTGGTCTCATGGATTTTTTAGATTTATAAATGTATTTTTTTTGTGTGTATTTCTTATTCTTTGTTGAGGGTTGCAGTAAGAAAATTATAAGTGCCATTATTCTTCATTAGCCTTGCCAGACATACTTGGATTTGTGAGGCCATAATCATGCCTTTTCAATACTCCAAATTACCTGAAGTACGGAAGTTGAGCTAGCATTCCAACTCTTTACCCTTTGTCAATTATTTTTCTTTTTTAAAATCAGACTTTTTTTGTCTGAATTATCTCCCTGGCACTAGGGAAAAGAAAAAAAGAGAACAAATGTTAGATTGAATATGTATGAATAGTTACATAGAACCCAACATAGGTATCATTTCCTCATTGAATATTGTACAGTACTTCTTTTATTTTATTTATAAGTTTGATATCATGTATTTATGGGCATGTGTTATGGTATACATCACAATTTTGATGGCACAATAGTCTTTAAACAAAAATCTTTTGTAATGAACGATTATGGAATTAGAAAACTAGTGTGTATTGTGGTATTATCATAAGAGGCTGCATTTATTTTCTAATGCGTCATTGCAATAATAAAATGGGGATCTCTCTTCCATATAAACTGTCTAATAAACCTTGCAATTGATCCGGTTTCCGCGGTTGCATCGTCTGTAGTCATATTATACCCGATTGGCCCCAAGTCAGGCCACAGGAAAGACATGTAGTCTCTTCATGCTCTACCCCCTTTAAGCTTAGTCTATTTATTTTGAAAAATAATGACAATTTAAAACTTGGTCAGCATTGCTTCCTTTGACTTGGCTTATGACAGAGCTCAGCAGATCCAACATTACTTCTCAATGTTTTGAGAAGATGATCATTATAAAACTTTTAACATTTACAGATGCATTTTATTTGTGCAATATTTAGATATATTGCTATGTTGACTGTGAATGCCAGAATTAATTTCTGTGTTTTTTAATACTTTCCACCTAAATATTACGGATTCTCTTCCAAAATGCCTCCATGTAGGTTCAACATTTTGGCAGAGCTCTACATTTTAGCATCTTCTGAATTACAATGTTACTGTAATCACCAAGATAATCTGTGATCAAAATGTTGTTGTCTTGGTGCCAGCTGAAACAACTTCAAAGGTTCCATTCCTCTTTGCAACAGCAAGCCCCTGAATAAAGATATCTCAAATGTAGTTATTTTATATCTCTCCCCCTTCCCCCTCCCCTCTTTCCCCCACCAAAAAAAAATCATGAGTCAGGGTGTGTTATCTTGAAAAGTAAGTGTACCTAAAATGGTATTTTCGCTTGGATTATGTATCTCTTTAACACTTTCCTACAAAGATTAAGTATGTATTGGTATGAATGAGGAAGATGGAAGTTGTGTGTGACTATAAGAATCGTTCTCATTGGTTAGTTTAATAGTGACACCTTTGTTTTAAATGGAGGAAATGCACAGAATTGGACTTGATCTACAAGAATTGATAGTCCTTTTTTATACTTTGAGGGATTTCATATTTATTGTTAAAATTATGCATATTTGTTTTTAATTGGGTATAACTATTTAATGTTTGCAGTGTGAATGGAAATTCCATCATTTTCTATGAAATTGGCAATTTTGTAATAAAATTCATATTCAACTCATTTCATACCTTCAATACGATTGATTCATGTTGTCATTTGTATATTTATTGATTTTAGTTTTATTTACCAACTACAAGATAGCAGTGATTATGTAGATAACTTGGGTCTCTTCTATCAACTGACACCAAATAATGAAGATAATTAACGTTTGAATGACCACTTCTCCATAAAATACCCTTCTTCTTTTTTTAACATGCAAAATCCAAGCTTGACACAAGTTGATATCTATTCTGGCTGGAATCAGCCGAGTTTAGAGTCATGTAAAGGCTTAGAAATTGTCAGGTTTTTTTTCTTCAAATAAAAATTGAATAAGAAATTGGAGTTATCTGGATGGTTTCATAACAATCTGTGAAAGAAAATGCTTTGTTGCATGTATTGTAACATTTTATGCTTGATTAAGCAATTTATTACTCTATTGACTATGCAGGAGGCTTGCGGGTGCACTATGTGAGAGAGAGGGGGGGGGGGGACTGGGGAGACCTACCTGGAAAGGACTCTCTGTAATCTTTCTTTCTTGAGTGTGTCTATTGCCTATGTTTCGTTATTATTTTTGGTGTGTGTTTTCAAAATCATGCTGTGATATATATATGGATGATCTCAAAGAAAGTTCAATCTATCAATCAATCACTTGATCAATAATATGGTATTCAGCTAATGATCAAGAAATCAAGCAATCACTGTTTTATTGTCAAAGTAAACAAGAATTACCATGATCATATAACTAACAGATCATGCTTTCAGTCATTTCCACGTGGCATCTTAATTGTGCTTTTGATTGATCGAATTGAATTGAATTTATTTATTCACCACCATTGAAAACATTGAAACAAAAGATAAATGTACAATGACAATGTCAATATAACATAAATGCATGACATGAATTATAAAAAAATACATGTTCTACAGCGATATACATGTACATTATGACAAAGATAAAGTAAACTTTGCTTCAAGAGTAAAACAATAAATGACTATTTACAATGAGTTTGTGATCGATGGTAAAATAGAGTAAAAAATAGCACATGTGCTAGTCGAGTCTGACTCTCGTTATCTAAAGCCTAAAATAAAGTTAATTTAAAAATACAATGATCGATGGATCAAGTACTTTCTTTCCTGACCGTCCTTAGTGATATACTTGTTGTATGCTGGCTTGTATTAAAAATCTCTCCAAAAATATTATTCTAAATCACTCCATTACTCTTTAAAGTAGTCAATTGCTCACTCAAGCATAAAACGTTGGTGGGATATGTCGGGACATACGGATAACAAAGCCTTTTTTTTCATATCTTGTCCTTTAATGATAAGAATACGATTCACGATTCCAAACTATAGCATGCTCTGCAGTCGGGTACATCAGGACATATGAACCAACAAATCCAAAGTAATGTTATATTTTGCTACAATTAGTATAATTAGTCAAATTGGTTGAAATTTGTAGGATCAGTTCAAAAATATTATGGACACATCTTTAGGTGGCAAAACAATCCAAGAAATACATGTAATTGTACAGTTTTTCACTCACATCTCAAATTGCCTTCACATCAAGCTTAAAATTATTACAAATGTCAATTTATTTACATTACATGAATAACATTTTCATTACAAGGTTAGCAGTCCTTTGTTTTGGTTTCTTGATGGTTTGAAAAAATTATAGTTTCATTCATAACTCACAGGCATGAAATCAATAAATACAATAACACAAAATAACATGGAAAGTCATCAATTAGATCTGTATATTTATTTTGCTCAAAGAATATATAAGCCAAGAATTCATAGAGAACATGCTATGTATCATGTGTAAAATATATACAAACATAATTTGGCAAGTTCTTGATTCTTTCTGATTTAATAGGAGATAATAATATTTATAATTATATATATATAAATGAATTTGTATATACAAACATATATCACATGCAATCTTACTAAATAATTAACCATTTGCATAATTGAATACAGTCCCAAATTGAAGAGCTGGTCCATTATACAGTGCCTGGTGAGGAACTAAAATATTAACTGGGTTATAATAATATTATGGTATATCGGTCCATATCAGTGTCTAAAACATTAACCAGGTTATACCAATATCTTGCCATGTCGGCCCATATTGGCGGCTTGTGAGGAACTTAAAAAATTACCAGGTTATACCGATATCTTGCCTATCAGCCCATTATCAGGGCCTACAAACAGAATTCAAAAAAATCTGGACTTGCAAAATTATCTTGCCCCAATGAGGGTGCATCATAACAGCATTCTTTATAAAAGGAATCCACTGTTCTGAATTATCATCAAAATGGTTGATGCTAATTTCCATAATAAACCAAAAAGTGATTTCATTCAATAAGTCACTCTGAGATTCATTCATTTTTTTTAATTCTTGTTACGACACCACCATCTTTCCTTACTTTTTTTTTTAGACAAGTGCTATCACATAGATTTCAGAAAAATCAAGTCAAAGACTAAGAAATCATTGTTGATTTATGTAAATTCCATAGGTGGATTATCGAAAGTCTTTGCAATGATCATGAACATATGGAATGACAAATAAAATAAAATCAAGTGTGTTTGGCCCAATATGATGTCAGTGGAATTGATAGAAATAAAAGCCATTTAATTTTTGTTTAACTTTAATACTTACATAAAAATTGCAATATCATTTTACAAAATCAGTGTTCGTGAAGATTCATCCCAAAATAGCAATTCCCATCATAAAGGAGAAGTAAAGGAGAAGTAAAGGAGAATATCTCTAGCAGAGAGTTGGATATTCAGATCAATGAGTTTGGTAATAATATATATTCTACAAACAGACACCCAGATCAAATGTGTTACAATGACACAGCTGTGAACGATCATCTGACTACATAGACATATATGTTTGCTTAGATGTTATTCTATTATTGTCATGTATTGGTCTGCCCTAAAACTCAGACTTTCTTTTAATTAAAAAAAAATGGAATGTGTGATTTGCTTCACTATACAGCATTAAAACCTTAGAAAATATTTAATCAGCTTTTAGTTTCAACTGCTTTTTACAGACTACAAACACATTGTGGAACAGGGATTACAGTGTACACAGAGTCTAGACGCTGATCATACATTCCTTTCTGACCCGTTCATTTGATCACTTCTATAAAATTCTTTGTGAAAATTGCTGTCTTGTTCCAAATCCTATCTCTTCTCTCGTCCATATGCAAATTTGTAAATCTGCCTACACACGATGGGGAGGTGATTGGGCAATATGTTACCACATTAAGGCACACAAATTTGGATGATACAAATGGTTTATTCCTGAGAAAAAGCGGAACAATCAGTGAATTCATCGAGAGTAAGCTGTCTAACTCACCCTACGCATGTGACACTTCCTTGGATATTGACGATTAAAAAAAAAACTTCGGTATCAACTCAACAATCCACCTTTATTTTTACATTTTTATTGTATTATAACTTCTCAGCTTACTTGTAATTTTGTATTTGTAATACATGCAATTTATTTCAAATATTCAGAAAAAGAAAAGCAGTGCAATATTTTTTGTAATCAGAAATGATAAACTATATAACATCATTTCTTCAGCTGTCAGTAGGTATTTTCTCTTGTATAAAATCTTTAAAATAATGCATGAAATGGTATATGCTTCAACAGCAACTTTAGAAGCAGACATAATGTTCAAAGTATAAAGTCAACAAACACATGATGACGAATGACATGAAATTACAAAAGTGCATTGAATTGTTGTCACCGAGGACAGAAATATACTTCAGAGAGTTTAGGCTATTAGAAGAGGCCTTCCATGTTAAACCTATCAATAAACAGTAGTTATTAAACATTATAAAGATGATGACGTGGATCCTAATCAAATGATTGGTTGAAAGCATACACATGACCAGGCATTTATTTTGCCTAACTCGTGATTGGATAATGACCGATCATTATCCAATTCTAATGACCGGTCATTAGTAAAATCATGTTATAAAACAAATAAAACATAATCTTATAAAACAAATAATACACATCATTTTGTTCGGGCATTAGTAAAATTAACCACACTTGGTACCTTCAAAACAGTCCAAACACCCTCGGCTACCGCGTTGGGCGTGTTAGACTGTTCCAAAGGTACCTTGTGTTGGTAATTCTTACTAATGCCCTCACTGCTGTGTATTATTTGTATAATAGTTGTAAAGTGGGATTGGCGAAAATGGACTAACTCTGGTTGACTGTCCAATATTGGTAAACCTTTTTGTGACCTCTCCTTTACATTAGACAACGTCACCAACATAAGGGGTGGGCTGAAAGCGGATGGAGTACAAGCGGCTTGAAGTCTAGTCCCAATCATCATCGTCGTCCCCTAGACGGCCTCCTCCCATCGGTCGAGGAGGCGGGGGAATCATAGCTGCTAGCTTGTTTATTGCTTTGCCTTGTGGTGGGGCAGGCTGGTTGATGTTAGGAAGAGAATCGTCTGTTCTTCCCCCTCCTCCTCCTCCTGTTTGATATGAGTAAAAAAAAATCGTGGAATGTTGATTATCAACGTGTTTATAATTTATTTGATCGCATATCATCTCCTGAAAGGCAGAGGTGTGTTAACCCTACATAAAATCTTTAAGAATCAACATCCTTAATAGGCACTTGGCAGATGACATAAATTCAAACTTGTAAAAAATAGCCATTCAAAAATCATTCGTTCATAAGAACAAGTAGCAATTTTTACAGAAATATACACTTAATTATACAGGATCAATTTACGGGTACGCTACAAGCACCTCTTCATTAACGGTTGCTCTCTATGATTAGAAAGCTTGCCTGAGGCTTACTGACTTATTTACGATAACCAACCAATGCAACCGGCATGCTACATTAAATTGCTACCGTCGTCATCAATTTTTCTCACATTCCGACCCACCTCTGGAGTGTGTTTCTTTTTTAAACGCCTGCCAAAGTTTCATTGATTTTTGCACTGTAGATGCAAACTTTGGTAAGATACTGCTTTTTTCTCATGTGACACTCCTTGCTTCCGTGATAACGCATGCAGGGCACCGACATGTGGTGCATGCGCACCACTCACCAAAAAATCAATATGAGCAAACTCTTGATGCTTTTTTATGGGTTTCTCTAGTAGGGTAAACGGTAGTCCAAAAAAACAAAGATTTTTCTAAATGGTGTTTGGGATGCGTAAATGGGCCTTCTGACATTTGGTTGTCCCATAGGATATGGCCCGGTTCAATATTAAAGCCCCACTAACAGCTCCTTACCCCGTCTATATAGCACAAATCGATGACCATTGGTCCCCTTTTTCTTATGTTACTTGAGAGCTGATTTGATGACATAACCACCTGTCAGTGACCATGCAGAGAGGTCTAATCCCTCCTGGCCAAACTAGTGCAGATAGGCTTTAAATGCAGTAATGATTCTGTAGTCTACATATCAGAGCTCTTACCTCCTCCTCCTCCTCCACCGGCTTGCTTGGTTCCTGAGATTCCTTTCCGCCTGAGTGACAGCTTGTTGAAGAGATCCGACATCAGATCTCCACCTCCAGAGGGCGGTGCCTGCTCCTTCTCACGCTTCTTCTCTATCTTCTTCTCTCGCACGCTCTGCTTTAGATTCTTCAATCCGCCTGAAAGGGGTTCAAACCAGTCACTCAATCATTTACTCATTTAATAACATGCCAGGGCCCCATTTCACAAAACTTGTCATCAGTGACTAATGACAGTTTTTGTTATAAGCTAGTGAAATCCTTGCTTCTGATTGGTTATCAGCAGATTTGTCACTGATTTTTGTCATTTGTCATTGAAAAAAGGCTTTGTGAAACGGGTCCCAGGTGCAATGTTTTGCAATAGTGTATGAGACCAAGTATGCACTTCAGCTGATTAAAATGCCTCCCTCCTTAATAAATTAAACATTATTAGGCATGTTTTTTTGCCAAGAGTATTTAACTTGCTGTGTTTACATGTAATAGACAGTGCATATTTTGACTAAGACACCATGCTGTCTTACAACAACAAAAAAGTAATATAATCTTTATAAATCCATATATTATTTTAGCACAATATAAAATACAAGACATACCGTCACCGTTTTCACGAACCGGCACAAGCCACCGAAATCCCTTCAAAATGTAGTTTTTATTTTTTTTGCATTTTTAGCATAAGTTATCAACAATCTTTCATCTCACCAAATTTCAGCATCCAAAACGCTTTAGTTTTTGAGATATCCATGGTTACACAAATGACAAAAACGACACACGAGCCAAAAAGCACGATTCATATTTTCACGAACCGGCACGCGCCGTTATAAGTCAATGGGCTGTGCCGGTTCGTGAAAATATCTTTGCGCTTACAAGACCTAGACGACGCGACACAGGCGGTTGTGCCGGTTCGTGAAAATAAAATACGCGCTAAGACAGCGCGAGCGCTTTTGTCTTGCGCGTAAAGTTACATAGGAAAAACGACACAGTGGCTTGTGCCGGTTCGTGAAAATATTTTTGCTACGTAAACAGCAAAATAATATTTTCACGAACCGGCACGAGAGTCCAAAGCTTCGTAATATTAATAGTAATTGTCATTATGCTTAACAAATGGAATGTATAGAAAATACAGAATATTTTCCTTTCATTGATATGTATTTTGTGATATAAAATTTGACATAAGGCATGTTTCTGGCGAATTCAAAACGGGCTAAACGTAAAACGCGTTTTTCTCAGAATGTACTTATTTCGTTGCGCGTTGGGCTGTGCCGGTTCGTGAAAACGGCGACGATACAGTTATATAATTATCGATCTATACTTTTGCAATAAGGATCGGTATGGCACTTGGTATAATATAAAATATGCATGATTACACACATATATTTAACATATAATATATTTATGACATACGATGATACATTTTATTTGTTTTAAGAGAGAATGGTGGAAGCTAAATTGCTATAAATACAGTGATCTTTAATATAAAAGTCTGCTCGTCATTTCGAAAGAACCTACCTGCGTTCCTGATCGACTCCAAGAGACTCGATCTGCCGGTTTCAGCCGCTGCTACCGGAGGTGGAGCTGCAGCGGCAGGTGCAGTTCGGTTATTCACTGCCGTAGGGGGTGGTGGAGGGGGCGGAGGGGGTGCCGCTGCCTGTGGTGGGGGTGGTGGAGGGGGT
Organism: Strongylocentrotus droebachiensis; assembly: GCA_035222895.1. Taxonomy (NCBI): domain Eukaryota; kingdom Metazoa; phylum Echinodermata; class Echinoidea; order Camarodonta; family Strongylocentrotidae; genus Strongylocentrotus; species Strongylocentrotus droebachiensis. The sequence goes on from JAVYIG010003714.1 coordinate 151,047, forward strand.
GGTGGTGGTGCCCCCGGAGCTGCTCCAGGGGGCATGATGGCGGGAACGTTACTGGATCCTTCGGGAGCAGGTAAGGCAGGGAGGTTGCTCGGTTGGGAGGATGTCAGGCTGGGTAGTTCAGGGATGTGAGCTCCAGGAAGAGAAGGAGCTATCGAATCCTCCAGGTCAGAGCTGAAGATGATGTCATCAGCGATACCTACAAATTATAAAAGAACATGTATTATAGATCAATCCACTGCTAAGAAATTCACCTTGAGATAGTAGAGACATCTACATGTATGGGCTATCTTTGATTTTTTTTTAAACAAATAGATGAGGCTGACGGCAGTGAAAGATGCCCTTCAAAGACCTGATAAGTATCACTGTACATGAAAACAGAGGCTCCATTAAAGAGTGCGTTGTGCAATTCCATTTTGGCTGAAAAAGTAGCATTTGAAAAAGAAAAAAAAAATTACTCAGCAGGTATCTGGATAATAAAAACTTTAATTTATTATTAGAGTATAATTCGTCCTTGTTTTCACGAAGTGACGGTAGTGAGAAAAATTGTAACGCAAAGTGAATGCAATTTTTTTTCACTACCGTCACTTCGTGAAAACAGCGACGAATTATAAACCATAGGCCTAAGCAGAGCTGTAGGTAAGCCACTAGGTAATGAGATTAAGTCCATGAGAAAAGCATGTGGTTGGATAATTTTAGCATTAAGACGTAGGGTCAAGACCAAGACTACTAGTAAGTCATTGAAGAACCCTGTCTCAAGAAGTGTGTCTCTATATATCATATGTTGTTCTCAAAATACACCAACCCATTACTATGAACTATGACAGTCCTGCAAACAAGAGACAGATGTAAAATGACCATGGTGCAAGACCCGGAAGCTGGGACACCCCCCCCCCCCCCCTTGAAGTTAGACCTGGAAGATTTGCAGCTGGAGACGGCTTTCTTTCAGAAGCTTTGGTATTCAAGGTATTACATGCTAAGCACAGAGGCACATCCAGCTACATGTATATCAGAGAAAAAGAAAGCATCAAAACTTTTTTTTGCCAACCTGGTAGATCAGGGAGGAAGCTAGGCACATCGATGTCTGGTACCTCCCCAAGATGAGGAACATAGAAGAAGTTATCACTGGTGATGCGATCCAGCTGCTCTCTCTGGAGGATGGACGTCGGAGCCTGACCCATCTCCTGTTGTTCCTCCTCAATTGCTTTTCTGGTCTTCGTGACCGCTCCCAGGGGATCGATCATCACATATTTCTTGTATCTGGCATGGTGGAGTGAAAAAGAGAAGACAATAATTTACATATATTTTATTCAACTAGATTATTTCAAGCTTTTGTTCTAACTTGTTCTCAGAGGTGAAAATTTAAAAACCTGTGCCAAGCAAACTAATGAAAGAGAGTGACAATAAGAACAACTATCTTGGACAACATTATCAATCTATAATCAAATGACTTTCCTAAATAGATTTAGCTTGAAATGATACATGCCAATTCCTACAAATTATAACAATGAGGCAATATAGAATTATACTGTTTGTAAGAATTTGGAATGATAACATTCTACAAAAGTTAAATGAAGACGCAATACTGTCAACTTCCATGAAAGGTGACTTTCCTGGTTCAAGAATGAATATCATTAGTTCAAATTCTGAAGAACAATCACAGTGGAACATTAATTAAAGTAAACCTGCTAATGTCTTTTCTCCTAGAAGAGAAATCTGTCTCCTTTTTTTACATTTGTTTGCTTTTAGACGCAGAACACCATGGATGACAATTAAACTGCATGATCATCTTGCAGCTCAAAACACTTAAGATATGATTATACCTCCCTGAAAGTTCACTGACAGGTGGTCATCTCATCAAATCAGCTCTCAATTAACATAGGAAAAAAGGGGATCATGGGGGACCAAAAGGCACCGATTATGCATTGTTTGCTATACAGAGGGCGCAAGTAGCTATAAGTAGTGCAGTGTGGCTTTAAGGCCTAGGATATCTATGGGAGCAGAACAAGATCGATACTTACGGATTTTCACTTGTGTTGAAAAGAAGCAATGACGTTATTGATCCAACGTTCCTTGGGAGACCTCCCAGACCTTCCCAGGTATTCTCTCCATCTTTGTCTTTCTTCCTCACATTCAATTGCACATTATAAAACTGCAGCTTCTCCTTCAAGGCTCTACTGTCCAATGTCTGATGCTTGCTAGCCAGCTTACGAGATGGCCTGGGAATACTTGACAATTCTGTGTTGTCCGCAAACACCGAATGGTATACATCATTCTTTTCCGGAGCGGGATACTTTGAACTTGAGAATACCTTGATGGCCTTACGGCTGTTCTTGATCTTATCGACTTTGGCCTGAGCAACGTCCAGTCGTTTATTGATGGTTGATAACCGCGTGTGATTGTCGGTCACCCTCTTTTCGATGCGGTCAAAGACGTCGTTGGCGATTTTCTCCAGGTATTCGAGGGTGTCAGCGATCTGATGGATGGTTTCTTCCCGCCTGAGATCAGGCTGGATGATGGGGATGTCATAGACCTGACTCGGCATGCTGCTTATCCCGGCCCTTCAACCACAGAGCTTGTCTACAGCAATGTACAGCACACCTGGCTTCACTATAGAGACTACCTGCAGCAAAATGACAATTTACATGGTGAATACCATATTGATTACTATACAACTGACTGATAGACTAGTCAAAAAATATAAATGAATGTGATTGATTTCCATGTTCATATACTTTGTAGTCTAGCACCATACTGTCCTGACTATGTTGACAGCACGCATACAATTTAAATTTATCTCTTTCATAACTTGACAGTCAAGATATTGCATATATTGGTTATCATGCATACAGATATGTAAGTTATCGATTGCTGGTATAATCATCAATCAAACATACTACATAGCCTTGATCATAGACCGATACAGACAGTTACATGGTCATGGATATTCGTCCATTTTTCATCCGATGGAACCAAACAAAGTGAGAACGGCTTTCAGAGCAATAAACCGAGCTAAACTGAAATTGTGTTTCTTGTTATAACGAATCAACTTGAGCAGATCATTGCAAATAAATTGAAAAATACTCCTTGCAGCTTTTCAGAATGCCCCTGATGCTTGCATCCTCGTTTTTTTTCTTTCTCCCCCCCCCCCCCCCCCCCCTCCCCTCCAAGACATTAACTTAGAGTTAGACAGAACACATGAACGAAGTATTCTTTTACAAAATTAAGTAGTTTATTGCTTCTGGTGTAGTGCAGGGGAAGTCTAATTTTGGCGGTAGTTAATAAAATCATCAACATTCGGAGACTAAATTGAGCCGAGTAACTTGCAACTCAAACTGTAAACCCCGGTATGGTAAGGGGCGTAAACTACACGTACTGTACACTATACACAGCACAGAAGTCCAGAAAGCGGTGCAGCGTAAACGCCGACCCCCGATACTTCGGGCTTCTCGCCTTCCACAGAACCTGACAAAACATCGCTGCATTTCAATCATGTATTTAAAAAACTATATGTTATGGTTAATGTCTCACATAAGAGTAATATAAACAGGTGAAATGCATGCACTATATATTTCATTAACATATCAGCATCCTTTTTAAATCAAAATACTACTTACAATGGACAAAAATTGATGAAATAAAGACGCATTTAGTTCCTACGGGTGATTGTCGTCGGTCACAAGACTGCCCCATTGACTCATCACTTCCGGGGTATAGGGTACGGTATTGTGGAAACATCCATTATTCACCAATTCAATTCAAGACTTTATTCCCGAGTTAGCTGTAAGAGCAGAGGTCCATATATATCACATTTAGTCATTTACATGTAGATATAAACAATGAACAAAAAAATACGAGGGGGAAATATTATCAAAACTGACATATTTACATGTAGATAAGAGGGGAACATACAGATGTAAGAGAAACCAAACTTAAATACTTTCAACCTCTGCCAACTGTGACAATGGATAATAGGAAAAAGACCTTCGAGATTATCTTCCAATTCATTTTTATTCTTCCTTAATAAGCCTTCGTGTGGAAAGTTCTTTCTTTATCATCATTATTGTTATCATATATCAATATTGATCAATGATAATCATGAAAAATTATTCCTTTGATTCATACATTTTCACAAAGTAAATGATGACGATGTAGATAATCGTATTTACTTTGTGGAAAGTATAGAACGTAGTCTACGTATATACATTTATTATCTAAACCAAATTAGGAACATTCAACCGTACAATAATACTAGTACTGTAGTAGCCTAGGCCTATTGTTCAACATTACACATGACGTACATGAATATTGGAAAATATATATATCATATAATACTTTCTATCCATACCATCCTGTCTTCACTAAACAAAAATAATTTTGAAACACAATCGCATGCAGAGACTTAAAAAAAAACACCAACCTTTATTAAAGGTATTACAAAGTTTTGGTATGGGGTAATGAATTTGGTTCAAATTAACATATTTGAAGCATATGCGTTCCTACAATATTCATTGATCGTTGTCCCGGTTGAAATCGAGTCTAAAGTTATGAAATTATAAATAATAAACTCTTTATGTTGTATAGCTCCCTCTCAAGGTCAAGATATCAATTTAGCTATGAGACAATGTTTCTTGACTAAAATCGACCGATTAGCTATTCCCGTTTGGAAATTATATATCACAACTACAAATTCGGAGATTTTCATGGTCGCAGATTTTCATGGTCGCAGCTACCATTGTACGGCCGTAGGCGCTATTTGAAATTTGAAATTTATCAAAATTTACCGGGAGCACCGGTAAATTTTTATATTCAATTTTTCTCGAAAACAGAAGTGTTTTAGGGGTTAATTTTTTTAGTGCTTATAATACATCCACAGGGGCATCCAAATATATCCAAATGGTAAAGATTCACTATCCACCCAATTTTCAAAATTTCCAAAAACTTTGTATTATATACCTTTAAGACAAATCTCAGATAGATTGCGTCACCTATTGATATGTGCTAACTTGACAGTGACATAATGATCCGAAGAGTTCTGTAGGCATTAAAATAAAAATTGGTCTTGAATTTTATTTCTCGAAAGTCTTTGTGATCGTGCAATGGTTTCTCTCTGAAATACATACTGCAGAGTCAAGAATCTATGATTATTTCAGAAGGATAAAATATTATTTGTTGGATCATTCGCGCATATTCATCCCTGTAATCAATAGACGTATACTTGTCTATTGAATTCAGAAGACATAAGGAGAGAAGCATATAATTATATCCGAAGTTATATCGTCTGCAAAGTTGGTTGGGGGAGCTTTCTCGAAGCTAAATGAAACCAAATTTCTAGAATATATTACATTCTCAACTTAGAGCATGTTTTAATTTGATGAATATCAATTATGTAACGTTTAACAATAAATTGGTCATACCTATACAATTTCGTGCCATGTGTGTTCAAAATATTTTTTGAAAGTACAGACGTAGGCCTATTTCCGCTTTGAATTATTATTGATATTTGGATAGGAGAGAGAGAGAGAGAGAGAGAGAGAGAGAGAGAGAGAGAATGAGTGAGATTCGGATAGAGAGAGAGAGCCGGAAAGAGAAAGAGAGCAAGAGAAGTGCATGGCTGGGCTAATCACCATCAGGACATTAACAAAAATCAACACGATAAACAGGACGGTGCGAATGACCCAGGTGTGATGCCTATACTATTTATTTTTCATAGCTCTCTATGTCATTATTGTCCAGCGCGTTCCCCAAGGCAAATACATGCAGAAGGCTAATATTTACATATTCTCAGAGGGCTATCCGGTCAGGCCATGCATCTGTATTTGGCCAATAAAACCATAACTGACATCGATGACGTATTTCAGGGGCGGGGGAGCAAGAGATGCAATGCCCCCGAATACCCAGATATTTCCCTTTAACAAAATTAAAATGCCCCCTTTATTTTAAGGGGCCGATCGAGTGATGGTCACTGTAGTGCCATTGAATTGTAGAGTTTAGCCAACCCGGTTCAAGTAAAGGGCACAGTATGACGACTATAAAGTTCGTAAATTTCCAAATGTAGGCCTTTTATAATGGCCATTTCTTTTGAAATTGCCACAGGTTGATTTTTTGGTCCCGATCGTGTTGGCGATCCTGTTGATCATTCACTTTTCTTCATGAACAATCCCTGTAATAATGGGCAGTAATCTCAATGACCTAGTAGGCCTAATCTCAATGACCTGCACTCTTATTTCCACGGAGTCAAATTTCACTCTGAATGGCGTCAGCTGGGAGTCAACTCTATTCCTAGTTAAAGTGACACGGAAAAGGAGTCATCTTGACTCTGAATTGAGTCAATTCTCAGCTGATGCCACACAATCCGAGTCAAATTGATTCGGAATCCGTGTCACTTTAACTAGGAATAGAGTTGACTCCCAGCTGACGCCATTTAGAGTGAAATTTGACTCCGTGGAAATAAGAGTGTGCCCTTTAATCGGCAAAAGCTGCTTCGAGGAAAATTTCATTTATACGCTAATCCAAATTCTAAGTTTTACCTTGGATTAAACAAAATGACTTAACCCTATAATTCTCCCCCTATACATCTATCTGAAAATCAAATTACGACCGTGTAAATAACCCTATTTAATACACGATCATGCCGAGAGCAAATAAAGGATGTCACCTGTGGCCACCCCACATTTCGCAATGCATTACGCTGCCCCTGCCAATAATTAGATATGGGCGGGTGTCATCTGGAGTGTAGGTCGATTGAGTAATGTTGGCAATATCAGATGTCTGTACAATCATGATATTTCTATTTTGTTAAATTATACTCGAAAACCTGGACTAATGCCAAACTATAAACGTGTTCAATTTCAAAACATTTTAATTAAAATTATGATATAAAGATAAAGCTTGTTAATTTTGTTTTTTACTTTCGATTTCTAGTTTTCTTATCGTTCTTTATCGTTGTTCTTTTGTTTTCTTCTCATTTTGATTTTGTGGTATAAATTTCATGGTCTGCAGTTCATATTGTCAGGGACCAGGGTCATTCTATACACAGAGTTTGGCCAATTTGGTTTCAGTTGGTCACATCATAGATTTTATATCTCTATTTTGTGATGTTTTTGCTTGCAAGAAGCAGTACAATGCAGAATTGTCACTTCGCGGATAGGTGTATACTTAATAAGTAATAATTCCCCAAATAACAGAGATATAGGTATGAAATTTCATGGACTTATTCCGTATGAGATACTCTATCAAAATCAGGGGCGTACGCAGGATTTTTTCAAGGGGGGGGTTTTAAAATATTTTGCTCCCGAAAATTTTAAAATCGCGCCGGCCGAAAAGTCGCTAAGTGGGGGGGGGGGGGGGGGGGGGGGTGGTAAGCGGACCCTTTTTTTTTTTTTTTTTGGAGGTAAAACAAAAATCGCAACGACTCAGCCGGCCGAAAAGTCGCTCAGTGGGGGGGGGGGGGGGGGGGGGGGGGGTGTATGCGGACACTTTTTTTTTTTTTTTTTGGTCTCAAAATTTCAAAATTTGACATTTGTTTTCGTTGGGGGGGGGGCGTAAGGTCACCTTATTTAGGTTAGCCGTGGGTATAATTTTTTTTTTTTTTTTTTTTTTTTTAATAATAAAAAAAAAAAAAAAAAAAAAAAAAGCCAAAGGGGGGGGGGGGGGGGGGGGGTTTAGGTTTTTTTATGGGGGGTTCACATACATTAAAATACCAAAGGGGGGGGTTTGAACCCCCAAAACCCTCCCCCCACCTGCGTACGCCCCTGATCAAAATGCTATGTTTAACTTAATTATTTGTCATTCTACGGCCGAGATTCGAAAGATGCACTCCCCCCGTCCTCCTCGGCTGAGAGAGTATCCAAATAACCCGGACTTTGTAACAATTCCCCTTAGATCAGATTATCCACCTTAATCTTTATTTAAGCCTCATTTTTCTTCAGTATACAAGTTCCATTACTGTAAATTTGTAGGAGTAGATTGTCTGAATATTTGCATCAATGCCTTCGTCTTGCAATCACTACATGTACCTGTGCCACTGTTTACTGGTTTAAGCAGTAAGGAGTGTAATAGTCGAGTGGTTCAGGCACTTGACTTGAAATTCGAAGGTCGTGGTTCGATCCCCGACACGGCACTAAGTACATTTGCCAAACTCGACCCAGGTGAGGTAAATGGGTACCTGGCAGGAATTAATTCCTTGAAATGCTAGAGCGCTGTAATGGCAGCTAGGCTAAAGCCGGGGTAATAAATAATTTGTGCGCCTCGGAATAGAATTATCTAGATAGACGGCGCTATATAAATGCCTATTATTACAGAGGCGGCCCTCCGGGGGGCAGAGGGGGCACAGTGCCCCCCACTTTTTCAAGCACCTAAAAAGTGCCCCTTTTTACATAGGAAAAGTGCCCCTTCCCCTTTTAATGCCTACCCCCATTCTGACTCGGATAAGCGCACCTTATATTTCCACATGTGCCCCTTTACCTTTTTAATAAGTGCCCCGTTTCCTGATGAAAAGTGCCCCCATTAATAAAAGAGCCCCTTCCCCTTCTCATAAATGCCCCTTTTCATCTCTGGTAAATGACCCTTTTCAGGTAAGTGCCCCCTTCACATCCGATAAATGCCCCTTTAAAATCTGATCGGTGCCCATTTTCTTTCAACAAATGCACATTTTCCTTTATTATTAGTGTCCCTTTTTCATTCACATAAGTGCCCCTCTTCATATCTGTTCGTTGCCCAATTTGTCCTCTTTTCACCTCTGATAATTTCCTTTTAACAATGATACATGCCCCTTTTCCTTTCTAATACGGGACCTATCCCCTTTTCATAAATGCCCTTTTCGACTCTTATAAATGCCCCCGGTATCAAAATCTAATGGGGGCTCCTTTTCCGTCGACAAATGCCCATTTCCTATTCTCATGACTGATTTTTTTTCATCCCTGGTGACTGGTGAGTGCCTCTTTTTGAAGATGTAAGAAGTGCCCGAATTTTCACGTCTGATAAAACTTTGTACTTTGACACATGCTCCTTTTCTTGTCTGATAAGTGTCCCCTTTTCCTCTCATCATTAAACGCGCCCCTAATTTTACGCGACTAAGAGCAATTTCCCCAAAGCTCGCTCGCTACGCTCGCACGCATTTATAGATGATATACTTATGTTACTTATCAAAGATCTTTGCAGTCTTCCGTTATGAGAATGTGCTTATAACCCCATCAGGATTGGGTTTTTCCTCTTTATAAGATGTAATTTTTCGCACTGCGACCTCACAAATCTTAATATTTTCTCTCGCTCACTTCGCTTGCTCGCAAATAATTTTTCAGACCATCACACCCAGCTGCAAAGTATGATGCTTAAGCAATATCTTGTATGGTGTATAAAGTGAAAAAAAAAAATGAAATCATCCCTGATAATGTAATCACAATGTAGGGGTATATACCAATGTAAAACAAAATGGTATATTTTCGCTTTAAGATGTAGGTGCCCTTTTTTCCAGAAAGTGCCCCCTTTTCTTGGTGCCACCCCCCCCCCCCCCCCCCCCACTTTGGAAGTCGCTCGGCCGCCCCTATACTATTATTACTGTTATTACTAAGCAGCTTACTGGAAAGCAGTGCCACTTTTCCCATTAATATACCCTACATGCAAAAACATACCAGAACTTCCACTGTTGATTGTCATAACTCTTGAAATTAAAGTACGTGTCAAAAACTTATAATGTATGAAAATAAGTGAGTAAGTATTTGGCCATGCATTGTTTCCTGCTATAATTATGGTATTGAAACTGTCTTTGAGTTGGTTCTTGAAAGTCTTTGCGGTCGTTTTGATGGTTAAAAGTTGGATAGATAAAAAGGGTGCGCATAATAATAATTATGGTCTATATATACAGCAAAACGGAAATACTATAATTAACATTTCCGTAGGACGAAGTGCTGGGTTTGGGAACCTAAAATGGGCACTTTCTGCCGTCCAATGGCAATTTTTCCTTCTTACGTAATAGAGGTTTGTCACGGCGGGGTGGACAAAAGGGTTAAAAGGAACACTCTCTTTCAATGGAAACGATCCTGTCAGATGTCATGATGTACATAACTGAATAATCTTGATCCAAGATTATTCAGTCTTAAGACTGTTGTTCCTATCATGGTTTTCCTTTGGTAGGGGGTTGTCATCATATTTATCTGGGTCATCTTTCCACCAGTTCTTATGGATGCGTATAGGACAAATCTTCATAACTTAATGCACAAAGAGCACTTTTGCAACATTTTTCAATAGCGAGAAGGACAATTTTGTTGACATTTTGAGGTGGGGGTATCTGCCTCTCTTAATACTTACATCCGTTCATGAATAATTCATTGAATAAGAATTGTCATTTTGTCCTATTTCTCAAAGGGGTTTTAGGGGTATACAAACCAGTACTTAATGAAATTTGCTATCTGTTTACACAGCTGTGAATAAACATGCACGATTTGCAATTTTGTCTATTTTATACGGGAGTAAATTAATATTTAGTTAAATAACTTGAATTAGAAGATCAATGAACGAAATAACGCAGATTTTTTTCAATAATTCGATTTTCGGTTTAAATTAATAAAATTTAGAGTGGACTGTAAAAGATTATTATATAATTATTATAAATAAATCAATCGTGAATTTCTTCCAGAGACGCTCTAAAATGTATATAAACCGAAAAATTATCATCATTTCATCATTATCCATATACAGCCACACTTTACTTTGAATCGAGCTTCCAGTCTAGTAATGTAAGTATAATTTGATTTTGATAATTTTCCAGTGCTTTTTCTGGCGACATTCTAGGAAACGGATTTTAATTTAAAAACATGTTCTGACAGTGGTGTATCTAGATATCGGGGAAGGTGGACGTTCCCTTTTTTAAATATTTTCTTTTTGTAATTTGTAATTTTTTGATGATTTTGATTTAGAAGATAACGCTGGTGCATGTCATGTCAATTAATTTATAGGTAGGCCTATTTGCGAGTAAGCGAAGCGAGTGAAGACAATTTTGGGCCTCGTTTCTTAATGATTTACAGGTTTAGGCAGGTGCTTTTGGTAGCGATTTTGATTTGTATCTTGGAGATATTTCAGATTAATTTCTATTCATACGATGTATTTATATAAAGAATACTCAGTGTTTTTGTATATATATATATTTATATACCTCACTTAAGAAATCCAGCCATCTGATTGGTCGAAATTGCATTCATAAACTTCAACTATTTCTGTAAAATTCCCAGTAACCATGGTTATTGGGAAAATAGTTCAGTCTCCATGGTTACCCCATATAGGTTTACATGTTAAAAAATGGTCTGAGCGATCGAGGATACCGTACGTGTGCGAAGAATTGGTCGGTAATTTCAATACAATTGAATCTCGATCGATCTTACCGACAATTTTATCTTGCATTGTTGACATGAAGACGAAAATAAACTTCCAAAAACAAAAAAACAACATCTGCCGATAGATCTTGATCTAAATTCGTGCCAATATGCATTGCAAAAGTAAAAGAACGGCCTGTTTATATGGAGCAGCCGCGAAGCATCCACCACGCGAAACCGTTTTCAATTCATTTGAATGTATAAGAAAAAAACTGCTGTGTATGGTAACAGAGCGCGATAGCCGAGCGGGTTAAGGCGGTGATTTTAGTTACATCACCTTTTGTACGCAAGAGATCGAATCCCATCTTCGACAAAAGTATTATTATTTTTTTTTTTTTTTTTTCCACGGCATATAAAAGTATTAATGACTGCTTTAATATTCGAAAAATAGTTGTTTTTATACGCTCTCGCGAAGGTTACAATTGGGCTATTGCCCTCGGCACGCCTCGGGTAATAGCACAATTCTAACCTTCCCTTGAGCGTAATAAAACAACTATTTCTCTCAAAGCAGTCATTAATACTATAATATATACCTGAACACAGATTGTAAATTTCTGCATGTTTGAAGTTCAGAAAACATCTGTATATAGGCATGATCGCATTCTGATCGTGCAGAAATAGTTCAAGTTGGGGAGGGGGGGGGGGGGGGTACTAAGGTGTGCCGCTCCCTTTGGTCACCTTTTCACACAAAAATCCCTAAACATGGATCCCATTTTTAACAAAACCCTAAACATCGGTCCGTTTTTTCAAAATTTCCCAAACAGGCCTATATTTCGAGAAAAATCCTCCAAAATGACCCTTAAAAATGCGTAGGGATTTCGAGGCTTTAGCGGCACACCCCCGTCCTAACCAAATCTGAGACCCCCCCCCCCCCCCCGGGAGTTGTCCATACTGACTTTGCAAAATTCTCTCACTTATAACTCAAAATCCATTTAGAATTAATTATTTTTTGCAATAGGCGGAAATTTAAAGAGAAATACAAATATTGACATGCCTTACAAGATTTTAGTTACGAGTTTCGCGATAGTATGCACACTGCTCATTCTTTATGAATACGCAAGTTGTATACAATATTATATAACGAAGAAGAACAAAAACAACAACTCTTGTTTGTTTCTCATACAGAAACAATCATGAAGACAGCCGTACTCGTCCTTGTGGTGTTGGGCATTACATGCCTGGCAATCAAGACAGTGGTAGCTGATTTGAATTGCTCGAAGCGTCTCGGATGAAAGCGTGGAGGTCAGCGTCGACGCCAGCGATTCCGATGAGGAGGCTCATGCTCGGGAACGCCGAATGATCTTTCCGTCTTGCGAAATTATCAGAGATTCAGACTCAAATTCTGAAGAGGACACTGGCGACATCGATTCCGAGGAGGAGGCTCATGCTCGGGAACGCCGAATGATCTCCTGCGAAATTCCCAGCAACTCCGACTCAACTTCCGAATCGGCTGAAGTGGTAGACATCGTCGCACCTTAGATTCAACATGTGCGCCGTTTTCTTTCCAATCTATTTCTCGACTGATTGGACAATTTAATGTGCAATATAGACCTACTCTTTGGAACCCAGATTTCGGTTAAAAAATAAACACGATGATTTGAATTAACGGCCAATCACGAACACGAACAAGAACCCAGACAAGTTGTTCACAATTTTCAAATGTCACGATGAAAATGAGTGGGAAGTTTGAAATACAAGGAGCCTGAGAGAAGAGGTGAATACAAATGAAAAGAGAAGAAGTGAATACAAATGAATAAAGAAGAATCTAGTTCGCAACGAAAATAATATAATTCTGATTTTACTTAATGTAGCTTTGGTTTTATAGTAACTGAATTATACTGTCGAGATAAGAAAAAGAGCACAATAGCACAGAAGAGAAAGAAAACAATGCATAACTGAAAACGAGAGAAGGAAGTCTCGTAGGAACTGAAAGCACTTTATGTGAAAAAATGAATGTTGGACAACAGAAAATGATGGCTGATGGAGAGGAAGAATGGAGTTGAGAAGAGAGAATAATCGATGCGAAGAGAAATAAGACAGCAACATTTTCTTATTTCAAGAGAAAAGTATTGACATGAAGGAGCGACAGAAGAGGGATAATGAATGTGGGTGTATGTGTTGGAGAGATACAGGGAGAGAGAGAGAGAGAGGGGTGGAGGAGATGGAGAAGAGAGGGAAGGGGAATGGGATGAGAAGAGAGAGAGAGAGAGAGAGACAAAAGGATGGGCGAGCGAGAGAGAGGGAGAGGAGGAAGGGGGATTCAAAAGAATTTTGTTTGTCTGATTTTATTGCAACATTTTTCAACATAATACAAAATTGATATACCAACTAGGTACATAATTACCTACAAAAGTCAAAATACAATCATACATCATAATATAAATCAATTAAATAGGTGTACCTTTAAAAAACACAATCATATCAACATTGAAAAATGCAGGAGATAATCGTATTCCTTTAATTGTAAATCATCATTATTTTGTCCTTTTGTATCTTCACAAAGAAAAGAAAGGGGATTTTTTTTTAAAGACAAAGAAAGAAGAAATGGAGAAAGAAAGAAGGATGTGTAAAGTGTTGTACACGAATTATGATCTACAATAAGAGTCTTCATGAGGTTGGATTGTATAGAACTCATGAGCATGATATAGGTCATTTATTGAACAGTCATGTAGATATAAATGCTATCATATCACAATCCCTCTTCTCAAGGAAAACTTAATTTCATATATTAAGGATCCATACTTGTTTAAATATCTTTTTAAAAGTGTTTGCTTGTTAAACTTGTGCTAATATGAACTTACAAATTCTTCCTTTTCTTTGTTTGTTTTGTTTTTACTCTTATAGTTTAATAACCTTCCTTGAAAATTCTATAACACTTGTATTCCATTTGAATGCGAATTGTTTTGCTTATTTATCTAAATTATTTTAATCAGACTTCAGTCATCATCGTTTTATAATGCGAAAAACAAACATTAAACAAATATATATATATTCTATAAATGTCTCTTTAAAATCTAACTACTCAAAACTTTGTTAGAGGAAACAAAAGAAAAGCATTTGAATTAAATCCAACCATATCTATGTTTTACATATTATATCTCTCTGGTTTCTTAATAGTACGACCTGATCTGGTGGTGTATGGTTGGTGGTGATTCGATGGTGTGTTTGGTTTGCTTTGTGTTTGTTCTGTTTGTGCATTCTGGTGGTCGTGCAGATCATGGTGTCTACACACTAAGAAAAAATGGTTCAAGTATGCACCTTTACGGGTGCAAACCGATGCAATAATAGCAGCACCTTTAGGAGTTAAATCCTGCACCCTTTTTAAAGGTGCAATCCTGCACCCTTTAAAAGGGTGCCAGATTGAACCTTTTAGAGGAAATAGTACCCTTTATGGTTCATTCCTGCACCTTTAGGGGTGCAAACCGATGCAACACTAGCAGCACCTTTATGGGTTTAATCCTGCACCCGTTAAGAGGGTGCCATATTGCACCTTTTAGGAGAATTGTTAGTACCCTTAATGGTTCAATTCTGCTCCATTAGGGGTGCAAACGATGTTTCTTGGTTAGTAATCATGTAATCAATATATCTATTGCTAAAACGTGAATGTAATTGTAACATGATCAGACAAAATAATCTATTGGTTAATGATTGCCAAAGGAAAATACAAATCACAAAATTGATGTGCATTGTCATAATTTGCTTAACAAATCATGATAAATGTATTTTTATGTGAACACGTGGAAAGTAATCATGAATATGCATGCAATATGCAAATTTTTATTTTGCACCTTTTTTTGGTCAATAGGGTTCATTTTTGTGGGGAGGGTGCAAAATCTTATATTGCACCCTTTTTTAAACCCCTTTTCCTTCAATAGGGTTCATTTTTATGTAAAGGGTGCAAACTCTTATTTTGCACCCTTTTTTGCACCCTTTTTTCTTAAAGTGTATCAATATATGCATGTTGATGGTTTTGTTCCATTCTGTCCCTCTCTTGGGTTGGTTTGATGTGCCTACGATTTCGTCGTAGAGTGTGACCTGATGACGTCTGTACTTCATTATGACCTTGGTTCTGGTCTCCTGTTTGTGATCTTTTCTCTACCAGTCTCTTGATTCTGGACTCTGACTTCTTGTCCTTTGTGTAGTGGGGGAAGGTTGGTAGCGTGCTTGTCATCAAAGTATTTCTTCCGGTCATCCTGCCTGGTCTGCAGTCTCTGGTAGATGTCATCTTTTTGGGGTGACTGGTTTCGAATTCTGGTGGGTATGTTGGTTTGGATTTGTCTTCCCAGTAACAGCTCCGCTGGAGATGGTAGATGGCTATACAATGGAGTGGCTCTCAGGCATTACAATGCCTTGTTGACGCCTATGTTATCTCTCTTGGCTTTCTTCATGGTGTTCTTGACAGTTTGTACTTGTGTCTCTATGAATCCATTGGATTGTGGATATCACGGGCTGGAGGTTACTGTTGGAAATTCCAGTCTCTGACAAACTCTACGAATATGGCACTATTGTATTGAGGTCCATTGTCGCTCATTAGTCTTTCGGGGGTTCCTTGTTCAGAGAAGATTTCCTTAAGCAGTCTGATGACAGCACTACTTGTTGCTTGCTGTGATAACTGCTTTACAAGTGGATGCTTTGAGTATACGTCAGCAACAAGAAGGTACTCTCTTCCATCAAGTGTGAAGAGGTCAGTCGTGACAAATTGCCAAGGTCTGATAGGAATTTCATGTGGCTGCAGAGTCTCTGATGGTAGGGAGTTCTCATATTCTTGACAATGCAGAACATTTCTGTACCATCATCTCGATCTCCTGATTTATGCCATTCCAGAAGATACATCTCTTTGCTCTCAGTTGGCATTTAATGATGCCTTGATGTCCCTCATGTAGCTTGTTCAGGTATTCCTTTGTCAGGCATTTCGGGATGATAACTCTCGAACATTTTAGGATAATCCCGCCTTTCTTCTGGCCATCCCTCTAGGATTACATCTCTCAGGATGCAAAGTTGCGGTGCGGATCTCCTGTAGCTTCTTGTCTGAGAACATTACAAAGTGAACTTTCAACGCGCATTTCAGGAGAGTCAGGAGGCAGAGGATCGAGTCTTGACATGGCATCAGACAGAAGCATCTCCTTTCCAGGTTTATATTTCACTGTCATGTCATACCCTTGGAGTCTGAAAAGTAGTCTTTGTAGTCTTGGGGTGCAGCTCCAAGGTTCTTGAGAGTGATCATCTCTAGTGGTTTGTGATCTGAGAGGATAGTGAAACTTCTGCCGAAGACGAACGTGTGAAACTTTTCACATGCGTATACAATTGCTAGCATCTCCCTCTCAATGTTGGCGTATCGCTGCTCGATGTCCGTGAGGGACTTTGAGGCAAACGCTATTGGTCTTCCTTCCTGTGTGAGGGCTGCTCCAACGCCTTTCATCGATGCGTCTACTTATAGGACAACAGGTTTCTTTGGATCAAAGTAAGCAAGTGTGGTCTCCTTGCAGATCATGTCTTTGATGGTCTTACACACCTTCTGATGTGATTCAGTCCAGCTATATTTCACATCTTTCTTCACAAGTTCCCGAAGTGGTGCAGTCAGTGAGGCAAGTCTTGGAATGAATGGCACAATGCCGAGGAACTCACAGAGTGCTGTCACGCTATGTGGTGCGTTCAGGGCTGATATGGCTGCTGTCGTCTGTGGGTCTGGTTGTACTCAATCTTTGCTGAAGACAAGGCCATAGAATCTCACTCGGTCTTGCCTGATGTGGCATTTGTTCCAGTTCAGGACGGGTCCATGCTCCTTTGCGACGCGCATCAGATTGTGTAAGTTGGCGTCATGTTCCACTGCCGTCTTTCCTACGACTGCTGTGTCATCGGCCATTCCTATGACTCTAGTATTTGGTTTATTCGTTGCTGGAACACGTCCTGAGAAACACACAAGCCAAAGGGTAATCTTTTGAAACAGTAACGACCAAAGGGACTATTGAAGGTCGTCAAATGGCTTGATTCTTCATCTAGCTGTATAGCCCAATATCCATGTCTGGCATCCAGGGTACTGAACACTTTGCTCCTTCAAACTGGTGCCGGACTTCTTCAATGGTTAGTATCGGCATATGGCTTCTCTTGATTGCCTTATTCAAGTCTTTTGGGTCAAGGCAAATTCTCCATCTTCCATTGGGCTTCTGGGTGTATGCCAAGCTAGATACCCAGTCTGTTGACTTAGTGACACTTTCTATCACTTCAAGACTCTCCATCTCATCAAGTTCTTTCTTGATGTCATCCTTGCCTATCGGGCATCGTCGAGCTGCATGTATCACAGGAGCCACATCTTTGTCGATCACGATGTGGTATTTCCCATCAAATCTTCCGATTCCATCCAATCTGTCTCCCTATCTTTGATGGGACTATCATGGCTCTCCATCAGGCTGCAATTCAAGACTACTAATCCATGATCCAGGCACAACTCAAGTCCAAGGATGGCCGGTCTTGGAGTCTTCACCACAAAGAATTCTGCATTTGCTTGTCTGTCCTGGTGGTTACAGCTCCGTCTATGTACGCCTACTATTGTGGAATAACACTCTTTTCACCATATAGCCCGTTATTGTTATCGGTGTCTTTCTCAGCTTACCTGTGAGAATGTTCCCTTCAGATCCTGTGTCTACTTTTGCTTTGGCTTTTAGAGTCGCTGGTCCTCTTCCGATCTCAACTCCGATCACAGCAAAGGCTTCATTCTTTCTGATCTGGTCTACAGATATGGTCTCAAACCGCATTTCGTCAATTTCTTCTGTTTCTTCCTCTTCTTTCATCTCATGGAGTCTCTTTGATCTCTGTGCTTGCGACCTTTTCGGATACGTCTTTGTAGCTTCTTGTTTCCTTTGCCACTGCTGTTTAGATTCCTTTTCCTGTTTCTTCAGTCGGCAGCACTTCTCCCAGTGGTTCATTTCATCACAGTTTCTGCATTTGGTGCCATAAGCAGGGCACTTCCTCGGTGGATGGTTCAATCCACAGAATGAGCACTGTTTCTTCCATTGGATATGTTGCTTTGTCATATCAACATTGACTGCTTGACCATGAGGTAGTCTCATATCCACTCCAGTTGCCTCCTGAGTTCTAGCGATGTCCAATGCTGAGTTTAACGTGAGTTTTTCATCCTTGGCCAACAATGTTTGTTGTACCTTCTTGCTGGAGGTGCCAATGATGATCTGCTCGATGAGGAGACCTACAAGTTCAATTTCCGCAAACTTGCATTTATGTGTTTGTATTTTGCACCTGGCCATGAAGTCATCTATGGCTTTGGTTGGTTCCTGTGCGAACTTCTGCAGCTGAAATCTTGCCAGACGGAAATTGGTCTTTGGTTCGAAATGTTTTATGAAAGCTTCGAAGAGCTCAGCTGGTTGGGCACTTTCTGCCGCGTCCAATGGCAATTTTATCTTCTTACGTATGGTTTGCCACGTAGTGAAACACTCTCTTTCAATAGAAACGATCCTGTCAGATGTCATTGATGTACATAACTCACTTCACAGTTTAGACTGTTGTTCCTATCATGGTTTCCTTTGGTAGGGGGTTGTCATCATATTCAGGGGCGGCGATTTCTATTCCTGACCGGGGGGGGGGGGCGAAATGCGATATTTACTAGTACATTTTGAAGGATATAATGCGAGGGAGCGTATAGCGACCGAGCAAGAAGATTTTTGCATTTGTTTTAGTCTAAACGCTGCACTATTGGGCCCTCGAGAGCCTAAAAGTGATTTCAGTCTTTAATCAGTACTTGCTATACATTTTTGTTTGCACTTTTTCTAAATTTCCGGGGATCGCCGCCCCTGATCATATTTATCTGGGTCATCTTTCCACCAGTTCTCATGCATGCGTATAGGACAAATCTTCAAAATTTAATGTGCAAAGGGCACTTGTCATTTTCATAAATGGAAAATCATGCTACATTTTTCAATAGCGAGAAGGACAATTTTATTTTCAGGTGGGGGTATCTGCCCCTCTTAATACTGACATCCATTCATGAATAATTCATTGAATAAGGGTGGACATTTTAAAGTCCTATTTCTCAAAGGGTTTTTAAGGGTATACAAAGTTACAAACCAGTATTTAATGAAATTTGCTATCTGTTTACACAGCTGTGAATAAACATGCACGATTTGCAATTTTGTCTATTTTAAACGGGAGTAAATATTTAGTTAAATAATTTGAATTAGAAGATCAATGAATGAAATGACGCAGATTTTTTCAATAATTCTAATTAAATAAATCAATCGTGAGAATCTTCCAGAGACGCTCTAAAATGTATATAAACCCAAAAATTATCATCATTTCATCATTATCCGTATACAGCCATACTTTACTTTGAATCGAGCTTCCAGTCTAGTATTGTAAGTATAATTTGATTTTGATAATTCTCCAGTGCTTTATCTGGCGACATTCATTTAGGAAACGGATTTTAATTTAAAAACATGTTCTGACAGTATATCTGGACATCGGGGAAGGTGGACGTTCCCTTTTAAAATATTTTCTTTTTGTAATTTGTTGATGATTTTGATTTAGAAAATAACACTGGTGCATGTTCAATTAATTTATAGGTAGACCTATTTGCGAGTAAGCAAAGCGAGTGAACACAGTTTTGGGCCTCGTTTCTTAATGATTTACAGGTTTAGACAGGTGCATTTGGTAGCTATTTTGATTTTTGTCTTGAAGATATTTCAGATTTATTTCTATTCATACGATGTATTTATACAAAGAACACTCAATGTTTCTGTATACCTGAACACAGATTGTAATTTTCTTCATGTTTGAAGTTCGGAAACATCGGTATAGGCATGATCGCATTCTGATCGTGCTGAAGTTGTTCAAGTTGTCCCCCCGTTGGGGAGGGGAGGGGGGGGGGGGTTCTCACATATTAAGATTTACGGGGGTGTGCCACTTCAGTTGGTCACTTTTTCACACAAAAATCCCTAAACATGGGTCCCATTTTTAACAAATATTTCCCTAAACATACCTATAGGTCCGTTTTTGTGCATGGCAAACACCCGAAAATTGTGAAAAAATCGAGAGAAAAATTCCCCCAAATGACCCTTAGAAAGGGGTAGGGGTTCGAGGCTTCAGTGGCACACCCCAAACCAAATCTGAGAACCCCCCTCCCTCCCTTTATATATAAAGGTCCAAAGTTTTGGAATTCATTAAGTGGTGAAATAAAAAATACTCCATCGATGAATACTTTTAAGAACAAAAATTGAAATTGTTTTTATTAAAATCTGAGAACCTCCCCCCCCCCCCCTCCCCCTTTATATATAAAGGTCCAACGTTTTGGAATTCATTAAGTGGTGAAATAAAAAATACTCCATCGATTAATACTTTTAAGAAAAAATTGAAATTGTTTTTATTAAAATCATATACACCTCATTGAATTATATGCCGTTGTTGCTCTTGCTTAATACAAGATCATTCTCCGCTCACTAACTCAAGATGTAATTTGATATATTATATTGTTCCTTCTCATGCTTATTTCCTTTCTAACGCGCTTTCTCTTTCCTTATCTTCTTCTCAACCCCACATGCAGCTCATCTTTTTAGTATTATTTTCTGTACCCTCGATCTCTCACTTCTTTTTGTCATTGTCTACTCTTTGTATTATGACCGTGTTCTTCTATCTTTGTCGTGTATAGTATTGTCTTGTCCCTTTCTCGTCTCTGTTGGCATTCCCCTTTTTTTCCCCTCCCCCCCCCCCCCATTTTGTAGTTTTTTTTTTGTAGTTACAGATTAGTTAATTTAATTACTCATTATTCCTAAGTTTCATTTGAGGTGTTCACACTTGTACAAGCATTGCTTTTTAGTGGACCCCTCTGTTTCCAACATGTATTTCTTAAATTTGTTTTAAATGCTTATAATTGATTTGTAATGTTTTGTTGGAAACTGAATAAATTTGAAATCTTGAATCTTGAATCTTGAAAAATGTCCGTACTGACTTTGCAAAATTCTCTCACTTATAACCTAAAATCCATGTAATATATTTTTGGCAATGGGTGGAAATTTAAAAAGAAATACAAAATATTGACATGCCTTACAAGATTTTAGTTATACGAGTTCCGCGACTATACACACGGATTCGCAAGTCGTATATATATAATATTTTTTATAATGAAGAAGGAAAAAAAAAAAATCTCGTGTTTGTTCCTCATACAGAAACAATCATGAAGACAGCCGTACTCGTCCTCTTGGTGTTGGGCATTACATGCCTGGCAATCAAGACAGTGGTAGCTCAAAGCGACTCGGATGAAAGCGTGGACTCCATCGATTCCGATTCCGCTGCTCGGGAACGCCGAAGCGACTCAAGTTCCGACAGCGACTCAAGTTCCGACAGCGACAGCGATTCCGACAGCGACAGCGATTCCGACAGCGACAGCGACAGCGACAGCGATTCCGACTCAAGTTCTGAAGAGGCTACAACAGTGGCTACAACAGTGGCAGTAGAAGTGATAAACATCACCGTACCCTAGATTCAACATGTGTGCCATTTTCTTCTTTATCTATTTCTCGACTGAATGGACAATTTAATGTGCAATATAGACCTACTCTTTGGAACCCTGCAGATTTCGGTTAAAACATAAACACGATCATCTTACTACTTTTAAATTTGATTTAACGGCCAATCACGAACACGAACAAGAACCCAGACCAGTTGTTCATAATTTCCAAGTGTCACGATGAAAATGAGTGGGAATTTTGAAACACAAGGAGCCTGAGAGAAGAGGTGAATACAAATGAATAAAGAAGAATCTAGTTCGCAACGAAAATATAAGTCTGAATTGTCTGATTTTACCTAGTCTAGCTTTGGTTTTATAGTAACTGAATTATGCTGTCGAGATAAGAAAAAGTGCACAATAGCACAGAAGAGAAGGAAAACAATGCATAACTGAAAACGAGAGTAGGAAGTCTAGTAGGAACTGAAAGCACTGTATGTGAAAAGATGAATGTTGGACAACATAATATGATGGCTGTTGAAGAGGAAGAATGGAGTTGAGAAGAAAGAATAATCGATGCGAAGAGAAATAAGACAGCAACATTTTCTCATTTCAAGAGAAATATATTGACATGAAGGAGCGACAGAAGAGGGATAAAGAAGGTGGGTTTATGTGTTGGAGATAGGCAGAGAGAGAGAGAAATGGGGAGGAGGTGGAGAAGAGAGAGAGGGAATGGGATGAGAAGAGAGAGAGAGAGAAAGAAAAAAAAGGATGGGAGAGAGAGAGAGAGAGAGAGAGAGGGGAAGAAGGTGGAGAAGAGAGAGAGAGAGGGAATGGGATGAGAAGAGAGAGAGAGAGAACAAAAGAATGGGCGAGCGAGAGATAGAGAGAGAGAGAGAAGGGAGGGGGATTCAAAGGAATTTTGTTTGTCTGATTTTATTTCTACATTTTTCAACATAATACAAAATTGATGTACCAATTAGGTACATTTATTATTACCAACAAAAGTCTAAATATAATCATACATCATAATATAAATCAATTATTATACCTTTAAAAAACACATATCAAAATTGAAACATGCACGAGATAATCATATTCCTTTAATTGTAATAAACTTCAAAATGGTTGACTTAGTTGGGGCCACAAACTTCACTGTCACCAGGATGGAAAGTACATTTTAAAAAATTCAGTTCAGTATATAAGGCAAAAATAATTACCCCATTTCACCGTGGTACCTCTATTCATTTTGACTTCTTCTTTGTTGTTTTATTTTGTTCGTTTATTTACTAAATTAGACAAATTGCACTGATCATTAAGCCCACTTAACAAGTGGTATTTTCATATTTTTAATTTGTCATCACCCCCCCCCCCCCCCGACAGTAATATTTTCAATACAGGACCCCTTCCAATGTTGACATTTCCATAGGCTCTATTACCCTCCCTCCTCCATCCCCACCACAATTACCCATGCTGTCATTTTGGCACTGACTTATTCTTTAACCCCCCCCCCCCCTCATCTCTATTGTAAAACATTTTTAATACTGCATTTATACTAGTCTTGCCCACTCTTATTACATTTAAGGATATTTGTGAAGGGAAAGTAACAGAGAAGGAATGTATGGCAGTTTTGAAAGAAATGAAATTTAAAACACCAGGTAACGATGGGTTAAGTGGTGAATTTTATTCATTATTTTGGCCGGTAATAGGAGACGTAGTGGTCAATGCTTTGAATGAATCCTTTTGTGAGGGGGAACTCTCCCACTCACAAAAACAGGCAGTAATTACTTCAATTCATAAAGAAGGCAAAGACACGTTATAGATTAAAAACTATACAGACCCATTTCCCTACTTAAAGGTAATACAAAGTTTTGGTATGGGGTCATCAATTTGGTTCAAATTGACATATTGGAAGCATATGTGATCCTACAATACTCAGTGATTGTTGTTGCGGTCGAAATCGAGTCTAAAGTTATGATATTGTAAATAATAAACTCTTCATGTTGAATAGCTCCCTCTCAAGTTCAAGATATTAATTAAGTTATAAAATAATGTTTCTTGACTAAAATCGACCGATTTGATATTTCCGTTTGGAAATTATATATCACACCTACATATTCTGAGATTTTCATGGTCACAGCTACCATTGTACGGCCGTAGACGCTATTTGAAATTTATCAAAATTTACCGGGAGCACCGGTAAATTTTTATATTCAATTTTTCTCGAAAGCAGAATTGTTTTAGGGGCTTATTTTTCTAGTGCTTATGATACATCTACAGGGGCATCCAAATATACCAAAATTATAAAGAATCACTATCCACCCAATTTTCAGAATTTACCAAAACTTTGTATTACCTTTAATGTGGACTACAAGATTTTAACCATAGTTCTTTCAACAAGAATTTAAAAAGTATTACCTGAAATTATTTGGATTGATCAGGTGGGATATCTGGCAGAAATATAGGTGAGGCAATTCAGTTAATTGACGACATGATCTTTCATACAGCTAAAAATAAAATACCTGCTTAATTTTGTTAGCAATAGATTTTGAAAAAGCGTTTGACTCGGTTTCACACATGTTTTTACAAAAGGTCTTAGTAGCCTTTGGTTTTGGACCGACATTTTATAAATGGGTGAAACAATTTATAATAAGGTTCAAAGTTGTGTTTTCAATGGAGACGTGTCAATTGGATATTTTTCTATTCAGAAAGTTGTAAGGAAAATTGATCCTTTGTCTGCCTATTTATTTTTACTTTGCATTGAGAATCTTGCTTGCGCAATTCGCAGCGACTCGGCTATTCATGGGGTTCCCTTTGATGATATTCACGTTGAACAAATTCTTTATGCAGATGACATGTCGCTGTTTGTTCAAGATATTAAATCTTTTAATAGACTAAACGCATTGTTTATTAGTTTTGCAGAATATGTCTGGATTGATGATGAATAGAGACAAAACCTTTGTATTATTGTCGGGTCCTAACGCGGATAAAGATGTAATAGTTCCATTTGGTAGGATAGTAAACATTGTAAAGATATTAGGTATACACTTTACGTTAGACGTGGAAAGCCAGGAAAAAATAATTACAAAGAAATCTTAAGTAAAATAAAAAAGCTGCTTATGTGGTGGAAACAAAGAGATTTGACTTTGATGGGGAAAATTCAACTATTAAGACTTTTGTTCTATTTTTATAAAAATTAGTATATGTATCATCACTCACACCAGTACCGCCTTGGACATTCCGTGAAATTGTAGTGTTAACATTTGATTTTTTATGGAATGGAAAAGATAAAATCAAACGGAGTACTATGTTTTTAGATTACGATAAGGGAAGTCTTAAATTGACAGATTTTCAATTATTTATTCGAACACAAAGAATCATGTGGATGAAAAGACTTATAACAGGAGATTCAAATATGATTTGGAAACGTTATTTTAAATACCTGACTAGAAAATATGGCGGCCTCTATTTTCAGTAATGTTTCGCCAGATGTACTTGGACTGTCATTACCAGATTTTTACCGTAGCATGCTAGAGGTGGCTGGGGACAAAAGCCTTTTTGGTTAAGAACGAAATTTCAAAAAAAAAAAATCAAATTATTTGCAACAATAGATGTATCCACATTTAGGGGCATATATATTTCCATGAAGACTTATTTTTGAAAAATGTTTTTAAAATACATCATATTGTTGATAGGAAAGGAGAAGTGAAATCTATCACAGAATTTAAGAAAATGGGTTTAAACAACATTGAAATAAATATAATAAAACAGTTATAACTATGAAGGCATTCCATTCTCATGGAAAACTCTTTTGAATATAACAAAGACATACTTGTGAGGATGCCGAATTAAGTTTAGAATTTATTATTAACGGAAACCCCCACTCTTTGCAAGGCATAACATCAAAATATATCTATAGTATATTGTTAAAGATGAGAACGGAAAATCTTACGCTACATGCAACTTAGAAGGTACACATAATAATTATGGTCGAAAATGACACGAGAGCAATTTTCTTAAGACCCCGAAAATCCACTCTGGACAGAAAGCTGAGGGAATTTCAATATAAAATGTTATATAATTTAATTTATACAAATAAGCATCTATACACTTTCATACATGCAGTGAGCAATCCTTTTGCAATAAACACGAAGAGACCTATGAACATCTGTTTTTTACCTGTGAAAAGGTAGCAAATATTTGGAAGGACTGCGGTGACCTTTTTGCTTTATCAGCGTTAAAAAATCTACACTAGCAAGAAATTTATATCGGGATAAAACAAATCCAATGCGGGAGAAGAACAACTGTTAAATCACATTATTCTTTCAACAAAACATATGATTTTTAAATATAGTTCAACTAAAAATTGACCCCCAATTCCTAAAGAAATTTAAAAAAAAAAAATTATAGAAAAAAGGCAAGAAGAAAAATGGGACAACTTCCACAGTTAAGGACGGCAAGGCAAATACTTCTTTCTCAGACTCAAACATTTGTTATATAATTTGGTCATAAGGAAAAGGAAGAGACAGGATTTCCAATAAATGTGTAGATGTGAATGCTCGGGAAGGGAGGGGGGATTTGTTGAGCTTTGGAATGAAGGGGGCAGGGGGATATGTAAGTTTGTATGTGTGTCTGAGTATATGAGCGTGTGTGGTGTGTCTGTCTGTGCATAAAGCTTTGATTTATAATATTCATTCAGTATAATTAATTTGAAAACATAAAGTACTGTGTATTAAACTATATTATGTATTTTTTGAGGGATGTACAATGTTCTTTATATTTTGATATGTTATGTAAACAATGAAGATGTGTGTTTTTTAAATATATTTTGTACTGAATGAAAACAATAAAAAATGCTACAAAAAAAATATATTAAAAAAAAATGATATAGCTATAATTACATTTCCGTCGGACGAAGTGCTGGGTTTGGGCAACTGAAATGGGCACTTCCTGCCGTGTCCAATGGCAATTTTATCTTCTTACGTATGGTTTGCCACGTGGTGGAGCACTCTCTTTCAATAGAAACAATCCTGTCAGATGTCATTGATGTACATAACTCACTTGATCCAGGATTATTTAGTCTTTAGACTGTTGTTCCTATCATGGTTTCCTTTGGTAGGGGGTTGTCATCATATTCAGGGGCGGCGATTTCTATTCCTGACGCGGGGGGGGGGGCGAAATGCGATATTTACTAGTACATTTTGAAGGATGTAATGCGAGGGAGCGTAGTGACCGAGCAAGAAGATTTTTGCATTTTTATTAGTCTAAACGCTGCACTATTGGGCCCTCGAGAGCCTAAAAGTGATTTCAGTCTTTAATCAGTACTTGCTATACATTTGGGGGGGGGGGAACTTTTTCTAAATTTCTGGGGGGGAGGGGGACGATCCCCCTAAAAAAAAATGAAGGGGGAGGGAGAAGTGTCCCCCCGTCCCCCCGGGATCGCCACCCCTGATCATTATCTGGGTCATCTTTCCACCAGTTCTCATGCATGCGTATAGGACAAATCTTCAACATTAATTTAATGCGCAAAGGGCACTTGTCATTTTTAATGAATCGAAAATCATGCTACATTTTTCAATAGCGAGAAGGACAATTTTGTTGATATTTTCAATTGGGGGTATCTGCCTCTCTAAATACTTACATCCATTCATGAATAATTCATTGAATAAGGGTGGACGTTATGAAAGTCCTATTTCTCAAAAGGGTTTTAATTGTATAACAAAGTTACAAACCGGTATTTAATGAAATTTACTACCTGTCTACACAGCTGTGAATAAACATGCACTATTCGCAATTTTGTCTATTTTATACGGGAGTAAATATTTAGTTAAATAATTTGAATTAGAAGATCAATGAATGAAATAACGCAGGTTTTTTCAATAATTCTAATTAAATAAATCAATCGCGAGAATCTTCCAGAGATGCTCTAAAATGTATATAAACCGAAAAATTATCATCATTTCATCATTATCCATATACAGCAACTCTATACTTCGAATCGAGCTTCCAGTCTAATATTGTAAGTATAATTTGATTTTTAGAATTCTCCAGTGATTTTTCAGGCGACATTCATTTAGGAAACGGATTTTAATTGTAAAAATGTTCTGACAGTGAATCTGGACATCGGGGAAGGTGGACGTTCCCTTTTAAAATATTATCTTTTTGTAATTTGTAATTTTTTGATGAATTTGATTTAGAAAATAACGCTGATGCATGTTCAATAATAGGTAGGCCTATTTGCGAGTAAGCGAAGCGAGTGAACACAATTTTTGGCCTCGTTTCTTAATGATTTACAGGTTTAGACAGGTGCATTTGGTAGCTATTTCGATTCGTGTCTTGAAGATATTTCAGATTTATTTCTATTCGTACGATGTATTTATACAAAGAACACTCAATGTTTCTGTATACCTGAACACATATTGTAATTTTCTTCATGTTTGAAGTTCGGAAACATCGGTATAGGCATGATCGCATTCTGATCGAGCAGAAATAGTTCAAATAATTGTCCCCCCCCCCCCTCCGGGGTACTCACACATTAAAATTTACGAGGGTGTGCCACTTCAGTTGGTCACTTTTTCACACAAAAATCCCTGAACATGGGTCCCATTTTTAAAAAATATTCCCCTAAACATACCTATAGGTCCGTTTTTGAGCATGGCAAAAACCGAAAAATGTGAAAAAATCGAGAGAAAAAAATCCCCCTAAATGACCCTTATAAAGGGCTAGGGGTTCGAGGCTTCAGCGGCACACCCCCAAACCAAATCTTAGAACCCCCTCCCCTCCCCGTCCCGGGAAATGTCCATACTGACTTTGCAAAATTCTCTCACTTATAACCTAAAATCCATGTAATATATTTTTGGCAATGGGTGGAAATTTAAAAATAAATACAAAATATTGACATGCCTTACCATATTTCAGTTACACGAGTTCCGCGATAATATACACACGGATTCGCAAGTCGTATATATTATTTTATAAGGAAGAAGAACAAAACAAAATCTCGTGTTTGTTCCTCATACAGAAACAATCATGAAGACAGCCGTACTCGTACTCTTGGTGTTGGGCATTACATGCCTGGCAATCAAGACAGTGGTAGCTCAAAGCGACTCGGATGAAAGCTCGGACTCCAGCGATTCCGATTCCGCTGCTCGGGAACGCCGAAGCGACTCAAGTTCCGACAGCGACTCAAGTTCCGATAGCGACTCAAGTTCCGACAGCGACAGCGATTCCGACTCAAGTTCTGAAGAGGCTACAACAGTGGCTACAACAGTGGCAGTAGAAGTGATAAACATCGTCGTAACCTAGATTCAACATGTGCGCCGTTTTCTTCCAATCTATTTCTCGACTGAATGGACAATTTAATGTGCAATATAGACCTACTCTTTGGAACCCAGCTTTCGGTTTAAACATAAACACGATCATCTTACTTCTTTTAAATTTGATTTAACGACCAATCACGAACACGAACAAGAACCCAGACCAGTTGTTCATAATTTCCAAGTGTCACGATGAAGTGAGTGGGAATTTTGAAATATAAGGAGCCTGAGAAAAGAGGTGGATACAAAATATAAAGAAGAATCTAGTTCGCAACGAAAATAATATAATTCTGATTTTACTTAGTGTAGCTTTGGTTTTATAGTAACTGAATTATACTCTTGAGATAAGAAAAAGAGCACAATAGCACAGAAGAGAAAGAAAACAAAACAATGCATAACTGAAAACGAGAATAGAAAGTCTAGTCACGGAACTGAAAGCACTTTATGTGAAAAGATGATGGCTGATGGAGAGGAAGAATGGAGTTGAGAAGAAAAAAAGGATGGGAGAGAGAGAGAGAGAGAGAGAGAGAGAGGGTAGGAGGTGGAGAAGGGAGAGAGAGGGAATGGGACGAGAAGAGAGAGGGAGAGAGAGAGAGAGAGAAAAGGATGGGAGAGAGAGAGAGAGAGAGAGAGGGGGGGGTGGAGAAGAGAGAGAGAGAGGGAATGGGACGAGAAGAGAGAGAGAGAGAGAGAGAGAGAGAGAGAGAGAGAAAAAAAAAAGGATGGGCGAGCGAGAGAGAGAGAGGAGGGAGGGGATTCAAAGGAATTTTGTTTGTCTGATTTTATTTCTACATTATTTTGTCAACATAATACAAAATTGATATACCAACTATAGGTAGCCTACATAATAATTACCAACAAAAGTCAAAATATAATCATACATCATAATATAAATCAATTAAATAATTATACCTTTAAAAAACACATACATGTAGTTAACCAATCGGCGATTTCTATTCCTGACCGGGGGGAGGGGGGGGGGGGGACGAAATGCGATATTTACAAGTACATTTTGAAGGATATTATGCGAGGGAGCGTATAGCGACTGAGCAAGAAGGTTTTGCATTTGTATTTGTCTAAACGCTGCACTAAATGGGCCCTCGAGAGCCTAAAGGTGATTTCAGTCTTTAATCAGTACTTGCTATACAGTTTTGGGGGCACTTTTTCTAAATTTTCCAACATAATACAAAGGGCACTTGTCATTTTTAATAAATGGAAAGTCATGCTAATTTTTTTCCATGATAGCGAGAAGTACAATTTTGTTGATATTTTCAATTGGGGGTATCTGCCTCTCTTAATACTTACATCCGTTCATGAATAATTCATTGAATAAGGGTGGACGTTATGAAAGTCCTATTTTTTCAAAGGGGTTTTAATGGTATACAAACCAGTATTTAATGAAATTTGCTATCTGTTTACACAGCT
Source organism: Strongylocentrotus droebachiensis (assembly GCA_035222895.1). NCBI lineage: Eukaryota > Metazoa > Echinodermata > Echinoidea > Camarodonta > Strongylocentrotidae > Strongylocentrotus > Strongylocentrotus droebachiensis. Next base: position 181,601 of record JAVYIG010003714.1, read on the forward strand.
GTGAATAAACATGCACGATTTGCAATTTTATCTATTTTATACGGGAGTAAATATTTAGTTAAATAATTTGAATTAGAAGATCAATGAATGAAATGACGCAGATTTTTTTCAGTAATTCTAAATAAATAAATCAATTGTGAGAATCTTCCAGAGACGCTCTGAAATGTATATAAACCGAACGATTATCAACATTTCATCATTATTCATATACAGCCACACTTTACTTTGAATCGAGCTTCCAGTCTAATATTGTAAGTATAATTTGATTTTTAGAATTATCCAGTGCTTTTTCTGGCGACATTCATTTAGGAAACGGATTTTAAAGGTAAAGACCATGCAGTTATGGTCATGCGATTGCATTGTGAAAGAAACGTTGTGGAATCGATCAGAAAAGGTTGATCATCTAGCATCTAGCATCTGCAAGGTTCTGGAATCATCAAAATGATAAGAAATTTGGCCCATTCTTCGTAAAGTTACAAGCACTATACACAGGAAGGATGTATATTGGACTACCCTATATTTCTCACAGACCATGAGAGAAACAAATTTACCAAATATATGAATTAGTAGGCGGTTTCTCGGCAAATTTTTTATCATCATGTATTAGTCAAAACATATTCTTTCACATGATTGGTAATGAGAGCTTCCATTTCATTTTTTGAAATTGGGGCGTTTCCAATACTGGTCTTTACCTTTAATTGTAAAACATGTTCTGACAGTGTATCCAGACATCGGGAAAGGTGGACGTTCCCTTTTAAAAAAGTTTCTTTTTTGTAATTTGTAATTTGTTGATGATTTTGATTTAGAAAATAACGCTGGTGCATGTTCAATAAGGTTTGCCCATTTGCGAGTAAGCGAAGCGAGTGAACACAATTTTGAGCCTCTTTTTTTTAATGATTTACAGGTTTAGACAGGTGCATTTGGTAGCTATTTTGATTAGTGTCTTGTAGATATTTCAGATTTATTTCTATTCATACGATGTATTTATACAAAGAACACTCCGTGTTTCTGTATACCTGAACACAGATTGTAATTTTCTTCATGTTTGAAGTTCGGAAACATCGGTATAGGCATGATCGCATTCTGATCGTGCTGAAAAAGTTCAAGTTGTCCCACCGTTGGGGGAGGGGGAGGGGGGGGGGGGGTTCTCACATATTAAGATTTACGGGGGTGTGCCACTTCAGTTGGTCACTTTTTCACACAAAAAATCCCTAAACATGGGTCCCATTTTTAACAAATATTTCCCTAAACATACCTATAGGTCCGTTTTTTTGCATGGCAAACACCCGAAAATTGTGAGAAAAAAAATCGAGAAAAAAATTCTCCCAAATGACCCTTAGAAAGGGGTAGGGGGTTCGAGGCTTCAGTGGCACACCCAAAACCAAATCTGAGACCCCCCCCCCCCCCCCCCCCCCCCCCTCCACGTCCCGGGAAATGTCCATTACTGACTTTGCAAAATTCTCTCACTTTATAACCTAAAATCCATGTAATATATTTTTGGCAATTGGTGGAAATTTAAAAAGAAATACAAAATATTGACATGCCTTACAAGATTTCAGTTATACGAGTTCCGCGATAGTATACACACGGATTCGCAAGTCGTATATATAATGAAGATGAACAACAAAAAAAACTCTTGTTTGTTTCTCATACAGAAAACAATCATGAAGACAGCCGTACTCGTCCTTGTGGTGTTGGGCATTACATGCCTGGCAATCAAGACAGTGGTAGCTCAAAGCGACTCGGATGAAAGCGTGGATGTCGACAGCGTCGACGCCAGCGATTCCGATTCCGCTGCTCGGGAACGCCGAAGCGACTCAAGTGGCGATTCCGCTGCTCGGGAACGCCGAAGCGACTCCGACGAAGACGCCAGCGATTCTGACTCAACTTCTGATGAGGACACCAGCGACAGCGACAGCGACAGCGACAGCGACAGCGACAGCGACAGCGATTCCGACTCGGCTGAAGTGGAAGCAGAAGTGATAGACATCATCGTACCCTAGATTCAACATGTGTGCTGTTTTCTTCCTTATTTCTCGAATGAATGGACAATTTAATGTGCAATATAATTATAGACCTACTCTTTGGAACCCAGATTTCGGTTTAAAACATAAACACGATCATCTTACTACTTTTTAAATTTGATTTAACGGCCAATCACGAACACGAACAAGAACACAGACCAGACCAGTTGTTCCCAATATTCAAGTGTCACGATGAAAATGAGTGGGAATTTTGAAATACAAGGAGCCTGAGAGAAGAGGTGAATACAAATGAATAAAGAAGAATCTATTTCGCAACACAAATATAAGTCTGATTCGTCTGATTTTCCTTAGTGTAGCTTTAGTTTTATAGTAACTGAAGTTATACTGTCGAGATAAGAAAAAGTGCACGGTGACATAGGGGAGAAAGAGAACAATGCATAACTGAAAACGAGAATAGGAACTCAGAGTAATTTTGTGTGAAAAGATGAATGTTGGACAAAATCCCAAAGGATGGCGTCTGCATGGATGGATAGGAAGAATGGAATTGAGAAGAAAGAACAATCGGTGCGAAGAGAAGTAAGACAGCAACATTTTTTTTTTAATTTTAAGAGAAATATTGATATGAAGGAGCGACAGAATAGGGATATTGAATGTAGGTGTATGTGTTGGAGAGAGGCAGAGAGAGAGAGAGAGACTGAGAGAGAGCGCGCGAGAGGAGGTGGAGGGGAAAGAGAGAGAGAGAGAGGGGGGGGGGGGGGAGGAGGGAGAGATGGGAGGAGAAGAGAGGAGAGGAGAGAGGGATAGAGGGGAGAGGAGAGGAATATAGAGGGGGAGAGGGGGAGGGAAAGAGAAAGGGAGAGAGAGAGGGGGAGGAGAAGAGAGAGGGAGAGAGAGAGAGGGGTGAGGAGGGGAGAGCGAGAAATATAGATAGAAAGAGAGAGATAGATAGAGAGAGAGAGAGAGAGAGAGGGGGGTTAAAGGAATATTTGTTTGTTTGTCTGTCAGATTTTATTTCTACATTTTATAATATAATACAAAATTAATATACCTACTAGGTACATATATCAACAAATTAAAGTAAAAATGTAATCATAATATCATAGTCTAAACCAATTAAATAATTATACTTTTAAAAGACACATACAAGTCATTGTGACATGTAGTTGACAAATCATATCAAAATTGAAAAATGCAGGAAATAATCGTTTACCTTTTATTGTAAATCATCATTATTTCGTCCTTCTTGTATTTTCACAAAGAAAAGAGAGGATTTTTTTTTTAAAGACAAAGAAAGAAGAAATGGATAAAGAAAGAAGGATGGAGGAAAGAAGGAAAGAAAGAAAGCCATGGTAGAAAAAAAAGAATAAGCATTAGAAGAAGAAGAGGAAAAAATAATCCGCGCCCTTCCTCAAAATTCTGTCACAGAAAGAAACAAAGGATTCATCCCATTTTCAGATCCTAGTTGTTATCTGGTAGAAAACATTCTCTGACATGTGACAAAAAACAATCAGGAAATAAATTGCTTTGGGGCAAAATGCGACACATTAATAAATTTAGATCGTTTGGTTAATTAATTCATTTATTCATTGATTGATTGGTTGGAGACATGACATGTGTCACATTGCCAATGTGCCCAATGAAACCGTCAGTGGAATTTAAAAAAAAAATCGCATTTGTTATTCTTCTTTGTCTTCTTTTCTTTCAATGACCATTGCACTTCCTATATTTTCATTCTTCTCTGTCTGAAATCACTTTGATTT